>WEIS01072721.1:0-12970 GCA_013389965.1 Todus mexicanus | reverse complement strand
ACTAAATGAAAAGTATAGTCTTACTATAATTTATCTTAATTCATTGCCAGTGTGATCCGTTGCAGTTTTTGAAGATGAAGATGTTAGTAATCCATGGAAATGAATAGTATAACTCAGGTGAATTGCTCGAAGAAATTAGCTTTGAGCAAAAAAAACCCCAAACATATATCCATAGGGATGAAAAAAAGATAGGTTTTTGTTGGAAGATAAAAAGAATGAAATGCAAGTCAAAACGAAGGGGTATTTAAATGAAACATTAGCAATCACTCACAGCATTTGCAGGAGGTTTCCAGGTCCAAACGTGCTGTTTCCAAGTGTGAATAGTTTAGTGGATAGAGGACAGGGCTAGGATTTGGAAGATCACTGCTCAGTTCTTGCCTCTGCCGCTTCTTAGGTGTTGCTTCCTTTTTTGATGCCTCAGTGTTTTCCACTCTAAAACAAATTTAACGTCTAGTTTTGGAAATCCTGTTGGAAAACCAGTCAGATCAGCAGCTGATAGAGATGGGTGTATAGTGTTGTGGCAATGGGTGCTACTCAGCCATGTTTAAACCTGCTGGGATTTCAGACTCATCTGATGCTGGTGGTGGTGGGAAGCTCATCTAATGTAGACATACCTAAAGATAATTCTGTTAGTCTCTGATGGGTGGCAGGGTAGCTATTTGGAAGCTGTATTAGCAGAACCCATTTTTTTTTTTTCTTTCTGAATCCTTTGCAACTCCCCAGCAATCTCTGCCTAAGCTTGGGCTCGTATTGAAACTGGAGTCCGAGAGATACTGCTGGGTTATGGGTCCCTAAATGGAGAATATGCTGTTTGATTTGCTAACAGAGTGGAGGGGTGTTCACGTTCGGTGCAGGTTCCTGCGGGCAACTGGGACATGACTCCATGAATGATGAAGTGAACCCCCGAAGAGTTCTGGAGCTAATGGGCAGTGAAGTATCCCAGATTGCTTGTGGCAGGTGAGTGCTGTGTGCAGTCAGAAATTTTCTTTGGTGGAGGTTAATGATGATACTGAGTCTTGTAAATAGTCCGAATAGTCTTGCTTCTGCATCCTACATGTCAAAAATTAACTTAAATTTTATTTCCCTTGAAAATTTTAAGGCCTTCTGAAGGAGGTTGTTTTTTAATTGGAGTTGTTCCTTGTGCCGTAACCTGGTAAAAGATACCTTTCCATCTTAATAATTCAGCAAGCCTTTAGAGCAGCAGCACCTTTGGTCACAAGTTTCCAGCCTCCGTGAAATGAGGGTTAGTAACACTGGCGCTGTGTTGTTGCCTTTTGATACGTGCAGGCTTAGCAAATGACTAAGCTAATTCTGTCAGTGAGCCTGATACCAGCTGTAAGCTGGCACAAGCTGCTCTTTGTCACTTCCAGCTAAAGAGCTCCATCCCATGAACTAGTGCCATCAGGTGGCAAAACCAGAGCATTGGTGCTAGCGTAGAAGTTCTGCTTTGCACCAGCTTCTGGCTTAGGGGAACCAAGAGTAAGTTTTAGTCCGTGTTTGTGTGTTTTTTCTTTTTATTGTTAAACAAGGCCCAAAGTTTATACCCGTCTCTTTTACAGACATCACACTTTAGCCTTCGTGCCTTCTTCAGGAATGATCTATGCATTTGGCTGTGGAACAAGAGGCCAGCTGGGAACGGGGCACACTTGCAATGTTAAGTGTCCCTCTCCTGTCAAGGGTTACTGGGCAGCTCACAATGGGCAACTCTCAGGGAAACCTGGTAAGTGCTAGGTGCGATTTGGAGTCGTGGGTGGGCATAAATAATTTCATTTCACCTGTGGCTGTCTAAAGACATCGTGATGTTGTTCTCTGAAACTTCTTGAATTAGCAAAACAAACCCATCCTCCTGTCCCAAATGCACTGAGGACATTACTGAGTGATGTATTCCTCTCTCTGTTAATGTGTGCCCTCTCCCTTTCTCTTTTCAGGGCAGAGCTCAACATTTGGTGATTTTAAGCCTTTGTGGAATTGTACTAATACTGATTTCCGAGGGCTTTGGTTTCCCTTTAAACCTCCCCGTTGCAGTTTAAACGTTACAACTTTTCCCTCCTGGCCGGCCCAGTGTATTTCAAAGTGCTGCAGTGCTTGAGTTCCAGCTGATTTCAGCCTGACCTTCAAGGGACATAGGTGCTCCTTGTAGTGTAAAACCTGAGACAGTGGCAGTGCAAATGCAGGAGTAGGATCTTACATTCCCCAGCCTCTAACACAACCATCTCTGTTTTTTCAACAGATGCCTGTAAATATCACATCGTTAAACATATCTTCTCTGGAGGAGACCAAACATTTGTGCTTTGCTCCAAATACGAGGTAAAACAAATGAAATATCTCTTCAAGTCTGCTCACTTGTCCCAGCCTTCACAGTGCATCTTCTGGTTTTGGTATTACGTCCCAGAAATGTTGCTTTGAAGTTCATTCTGCCTCACAAACTTCACCAACAATGACAGTTGTTACAGGGATTTGCAACTTTTTCGGAGTAGCTGGAGGTTGCCTTCCTTTAGAGGCACATCAAAGAGCCATTGGGAAGACTCTGATTTCGGTTTGATCAGCAGGGAGAGCAGTCTCATCTCCTCTGCAGATTGGAAACGTGGGGCTGCTTTCCTCCTGAGACAGCGGAGTCTACGTGATGAGAGTGTAGGGCCACGGACTGCATATACTGGGATTTTGTCAAGATGTGCTGGATGGAGGGCTGGATGCTGAATTGGTTTTTCTGCTTCTGCCTTACTTATTTCAAGAAGTGCTTGGCATACACTTTGGAGGCATGGAAGCAGGTCTAGAATAAATGCACTAAGCCCTGAGTTACATGGCATTATTTAAGAAGGCTTAGTATGTTTAAGGAAATGATATTTTGGGTTTTTTTCTTTTCTTCATTTAAAGATTTATTTGATGGTCTTGGGTTTTTTTCCACCCCTTTCCTTGCCTTTCCTTTTGGACTTCTTTAGACAGTGTCCTAACCAAACCTGTTCAGAGACCACACTCAGGAGACTTACTAGTTTATATCTAGAAAACAGAGATTGTGGATAAGAAGGAATTGTTTTACAAGCCTTGTCTTTGCTGAAATCTGTATCTTCTCACAGAATTCCTTGCCTGCTGATGATTTCCGGACCATAAATGAAACACGTTACACCTGTTTAATAAATGATGAAACTATAGATGTCTGGAGGCAAAAGCTTTTAGAAAAGAACAGTTCTAATTCTGTCAAGTAGGTATTGTGGCACTGGACAAGCCTTTTGTTGAAAGTTTTATTTAAGTAATTTTGTTGGCTTCCGTGCCATGCTTTCACTTGAAATTTAGCAGCCTTTTCAAGTGTGGTTCTCGGTTGTTTCCAAGGGGAGGACAATTGCCAGTCACAAGGCTGCCAGGTTAGAGCTTCTGAGCAAAACCAGAGGAACGTGAAAGTGCCGAAGGACGTTGCAAATGGTGGGTGGGGAAATGGTGGATTTTAAAGTTGACCTTCATTGCGTGTTCCTGAAAAGCAGCAAGAACTTGTGAACAGACCGATTAAATTCCTTCCCCCGTGTGCTTGTCATGAAAAGGGCTGAATAGGTGGACAGGAGGCACTGCTGCCATCTCTCCTCTCCGAGAGGGATGTTACATGATCCCCAATGAACTGCTTACCGTCTACACCTCTAAAGGGGTGATCCTGACACTGTTTCCCGTAGAAGGAAGGGAAAGAGCTGAAGAGGTTTGCTGAGACGTCTGTTCATAACCTCTGTCTCTGTTTTCTTTTTCCTTCCTGCTGCAAACAGTAATGTTGTTCAGATACTGTCCTCGGCTGCCTGCTGGAATGGAAGCTTCTTGGAGAAAAAGTAAGTGGCAATCTTACAGAAGTGTGGCTTTCGCTTGAGGCAGACTGGAATCCCTTTACTTCACTGACAGCTACAGTGGGATTTGACTTTTCTGATCAGACAGGAGACGGGGGCAGAGAGTGTCCACTAAAGAGGCAGGTGGTCAGAGCTGGGTAAGGAAGGCAAATGGTCTAAAAGTGCATGGTGTGTGTACTGTACATGGCACAGATTCCTTAGAGTTGTCACAACTATTATTTTTCCTTATGAAATGGAGATCAGCTTGTTTAAAAGAGGGGTAGGAACACAACGTTAAGGGAAGCGAGTAACACCAAGTATCTGAATAGTCTCTTATCCAGCTGAGCTAGCTGGTGGGGGCTGGTGCATGTGGATGTACACTTCAACACAGGCTGCTCTTGAAAAATACATCTGGTGCAGCATGAAAACGCTTTCCTTTTGTATGACGTAAGTTGTGGAAAGTTTTGTACTCCTGCTTATAAAAGCAGGAATTTCAAATGGGTGTAACCAACAACAGGTGGTGACAAGGATGTAATGTGCCCAGCTGAGTCAAAGGCTACAGGTAGGGAAGGTCTGGGTTGGCTGAGTCTGAGTGTTGGAGAGGTAACAGCATAAGATGAGGAAGAGGGTTGGGGTTTTTTTTATGGTAGTGTGATGAGTAAGTGGCCTGTAACTAGGTGAAGAAAAGCTTAGTTACTCTGATTAATCTTTGACTAATATTTTCAAAGAGCAACTTAAGAAAGAAAACCATTTACTCATTATTCTTGTGTTTTTCCACTTTGTCCAATGTTTTTTTTCCTCTAGAGTTGTGACAAGGCAGTCTGTCACTGCATCAGGAGACTTGTCATGTTGGTTTAAAACACTTGTTGGGGTGTCCAAGTTGTTGAGTCACTGTAAATAGTCCCACATCTCCTCTGAATGTGGAAATGAGTGCAGTTTGACTTCATCACCCCAGTGCAGTTCTCCTTCTGCTTTAATGACGTCTTGGCTGGTGGAGGACTTAACTTTTACAGAAAGTCTTTGAGCGAATAAATGATAAAATCTGACACCACCATACACTGAAGCGAGGCTGTGTTTAACCACGTACCTTTATGTGTGGAACCTTATGTCACAGTGGGCTTGCTAGAAATACCCTAGTATGTCCGGCCAGTATCCCAATGCCATCTAGGCCTGTTTGCAGCACAGCATTATGGTACACAGGGTCAGATGGGAAACCAGCTTTTCCACGGTTGTGTGACGGGCCAGGCTCCAATGCTGCCGCTGCACGTGGCAGCCTGAGGCGCTCTGTTACCGCAGCGTGACTCTGAGGAGCTATTTCCAGCCTGCTGCTGGTGCTGTTATAGAAATAGCCTGCTCTAGCAGAATGGCTATGTTTAGCTTCTCCTGGCATTATAGTCGCACCAACCAACTGACAAATGCATCTCCTCTTTTCCTTCAGCGCCCTCTCAGTCGAGAAGTGACAGTTTGGGGGAATCCTTGAGGCCAGTGGAATTGTAGCAATTACCTTTTTATAGCAATTACAAGGTTTTATGTGTAGCTTTATTGCAGACGATGGTGCTGAGAGCCTCTGCTGCAGATACTGATCATCCTTTAGGTGACGAGCTTGATAACTTACCTGCTAGACTGAACGCTCAGTGTTTCTAGATCTGGCCATTAGACTGTTGTCCTCTGCGGGCTTGCCTTTATTACCTGTCTTACACAGGTAGCCTGAGTAAATTCCAACCTTTCAAGCACCGCAAAAAAGGCAGCACATGTTTGTTACAACTAAAAACCACGTGAAGACTGTCAGCCGTGCGGTGTTTCGATTGTGGTCATTGTTTAGTTTTAGAAACTTTCAGAGTGGAATTGCCATAAAGCTACTGTGAGTAGCTTCCCCTGTTTTCTTTTGAAAACCCTCATCGGATGTCCTCTTGTGTAGCAGTCAATGTCTTTTCATGCATCACCTTTCTTACTGGGTGTGATTAAGTAGAGTTTGCTATAAAAGTAATGTATATGAAGACAACACAGAGGATCTTGATACATGTGATAGGTATGAAATAGGTAGGTTTTTTAGTGGTCTGGCCTTTCTGGGTGGGCTCTTCGGTCAGTAAATGAGTCCTGGGGAAATCAAAGACTTCAATAAAGTTTCTCTGCAAGAATCCCAGAATCCCAACCCTAACCAAGGCCTGGAGGACTTCAGAAGGAAGAATTGTCCATCTTGTCTTTAGCAAGAAGATTCCAACGTCTGCTTTGTTTCTAGTCTGATTAATTCCCCAGAGACCATTTCTCTGTTGCTTGCTCTCAGGCCATGCCAATATACAGGTAATGGTATCTCATCCTTAAACTTATACCTGTCTGTCTGGGACTTCTTTTAAAGAATCGATGAACATTTTAAAACCAGTCCAAAGATCCCAGGAATTGATCTGAACTCCACCAGAGTGCTGTTTGAGAAGCTGATGAACTCTCAGCACGCCATTCTCCTAGACCAGGTATTGTACTTCTGGGGGGAAAGAAAGGTTTTGTCCCTCTGTAACATGTGAGTAACAGCAGCATTTTGGGGAAGGGTTGTATTGCAAATCCGCAGGCTAGATCCTTCATGGTGTGAAAGGATACTTCATTGACCTGGGCTGATATTCACCTTCTCAGAATGTACCTATCTCTGAGTTTTATCTCATAGTACTTAGTACTTGAAATGGCTGCTGAAATTAATTCTGTGTATGCTATACTTGTAAATAATGACTGTGTGCTTGTTTATTGCCTACCAAGAGTACTTTATGGTTGTATAACTTATTCTAATTCAGAGATTACTTGCATGAGTGCAGAGTTGTGGGATAAAATCATGTATGTTCCTTGTGACCATTTTTTAGCTATAATTCTTATAGCTTTTTTTTATTCTGGGTTTGACTTTTGAAATGGGGATGTGACCTTAATGAGGGGTTAACTAACCTTTACCCAGCCCTGGAAAAACCTATCCAAACGTTCATATGTTTTGAAAAAATCAGAGTTTAGTCCTGTCCTATGGAGCGTTTTTAAGAGATCATCGGCAAAAGCTGTTAAGTCCACACTCTGAGTGTGCTCCATTTCATCAGTTTTTACACATCATCTGCGTTGTAGGTGCTCTGCGTCCCAGGATAAGTTGTCATCTTTTGTCTTGTTTTCCTTTAGATACTGAAGAGCTTTGAAAGCTTTTTGATTCCTCAGCTGTCCAGCTCACCACCAGATGTGGAGGCAATGAGGATCTACCTGATTCTCCCCGAATTCCCACCCTTCCAAGACTCCAAGTATTATATCACATTAACGCTTCCTCTAGCAATGGCTATTCTGCGCCTAGATACCAACCCCAGCAAAGTTCTTGGTAAGAAGCTGCCCTTTGAAATGAGCACAAAGTGTTGCCTCCAGGTTTTTCAGTCATGGTTTTTTGTGTTGGTTTAATTTTTCTATTTTGTTACAATGGCCACAATGATAATCGACTATTACATGTGATATAGTGTTGTTATGAAGCAGCTGGGAACCAGAAGGGCTGAAGGAATCCTCCCCCCAAAATCCTGTGTTCCCATGTAGAAGAATTATAAACATAAAATTTGAATTTTAAACATGAACTGTGAAGAAATGAAAGAATGTCCCATGCAGGTAAGATAGGGGAACATATCCTGTTAGTTACAATAATATAAAACACATAAAACTTGTGCTGGTGTGGATAATAAGTGAGAAAGAAAAACTCGGGTTAAGACTTTAGAAGTTTTAATTTAGAAGTAAAATATTTTGAAGAACACTTACTAGAGAGGTTAATCTAATTTACCTTGTCTAGTTTACCTACATTCAGAGACTTGATTCCAGATAAATTTGCGTGCCTCTGTGAAAATACATTTTGTATATCATGAAGATTAAATGATCTGATTCTCCTAAAATTAATCAGATCGTATCCACATTAGAATATGCTTTCTGTATAAGGTAAATACAAGTATATATTAAATATATTATAAAGTTACTTTGTCCTGTATAAGGTGCATAAAAACTTATTGGCTGGTCCATGACCAAGCTGAACACTCCAGCTCTTCTCTGACTTCTGAATCTTCTAATTTCTGCTAATAGTATTTCCTGTGGGCTCCTTTTAAGCTAAGCAGAACATAGACTACTTAATGATTGGTACTCATGTTTGCAAACCTATTACTTTTTTGTTCTCTTACTCTGTTTCTTAAGGTTGTCTTACACTAAGTCTCATATTATCGTGTAAAATGCTCTGTAATGCATTCAAACCTGCAGGAGCATTGCTTCAATGAAATTTGATTTGAGTTTAGTGATTTTGATTTGTGGGGTTTGTTTTATTTTGTTGTTGTTTATTGTGGGGTTTTTTTGTTTGTTGCTTTTTTATTTTTTTCTCTGTCCAAAGAGACTTTGGAACCAAGTTTCCTCCTCTACTCAGAGTAGCCCGCTGTGATTGTTAGCATACAGAAATGTATGCTAACATACATTCTCACGCTTTTACCTGTCAGAATCTGTTGTGCTGCTGATACCTGAGGGGATAAGTTGGTGCTTGTTTCTAACAGTTGACGTAATGGTTTCTATGAGACTAGAAGGGGAAGAGCTTTCCAATTTCTGAGATCTAGCTGAATACTTTGCTCACTTTTCTGTTGCTCCGGTTAGGACAGAAATAGGGGATTTCTTGGAAACAATCTTTGCTTCCCTGTTTGCAGCTGCAACCCCTTATTTAGGGGTTACTCTGGCTTCTGACTCAGGAATAATGTTCCTCTGCTTTCCAGATAACTGGTGGTCTCAAGTGTGCCCAAGATACTTCCTCAGGCTAGTAGACCTCTATAAAGGTGCAGTGGTTTATCTACTCAGTGGAAGAAAGACACTGTTGATCCCAGTCCTGTTCAGTAGCTACATTACAGCTGCTCTCAGACTTCTGGAGAAACTCCACAAGGTAAGAGAAAAACCTGGACATGTGTTGGCTCAAGATGGTTCCACATTGCCTACCGTTTGCCATTTGTCAGGGACAGAGTGGTCGTGGCCCTGGCTTGTGAGCTGTGGCATTGTCCAAGACCACATGGGGAAGATGTTAGTGGTTTTCCTGAGTTCAGGGTACTTGAAGATTGTTCATTCCTGTCTCAAACACTTGGAAAAAATTACCCTAAAGAGCGCTGCTGCTGAGCTACCAGACTATGTGCACTGTGGCATCACAAATACCTGTCCCCTGATCATAGAAAATTTTGGGTTGGAAAGGACCTTTAAAGGTCATCTAGTCCCACCCCCCTGCAGTGAGGGGTGTGTGTGATATTTTCTGCTCCTGCTGTGTTGTTGTTGGGTAGTGTGGGCGAGGAGAGGGAAGTAAAATAAGTCAGAAGGAGGTTTATTTCAGTTCTTCTTGATTTATCCTAAAACATGAGGAGCCACGTGTTTTCACAAGACTTTCTGGGTCCTGTTGTTGCAAGCTGCTATAATTGATTTTATGAAAGTGAACCTGTGTGTGTGTTGTAACTAAAATGCTGAATGTATCCATATTTTCAAAAGCATCTGTTTTCTTCCCTAGGTAAATCAGAAGGTTAAACACGTGGAATATGATAAATTTTACATCCCCGAGATTTCCAGCTTGGTGGATATTCAGGAGGATTATCTCATGTGGTTCTTAAATCAGGCTGGAATGGTAAGAAGTTTTAGGTATAGTCATGAAATAACTGTCCATGTTTGTGTCTCTGGTAGTAGATCTGTATTTTTAATGCCCTTAATGAGAGTATAATTTATTCAGTATAGGAGCATCTATCTGTTAAGTCTCAGATTTGGGTACTCGGTGGCTTGACAAAGTTGACTTAAAATAAGTCTGTCAGACGAACTGGAGCTAACAATATTTAATGCTTGCAACAATCTCTGTGATTATTCATTTGAATTTCACTCAGTCCTTGCACAAGGGGATTAATTCAGTCCTTGGATCCTTTTAATGTAATCGAGACCTCAGGAGCCAAATCCTATATTCTAAAATTATAATTTTTACCCTTTACTTCTGCTGTTTAGGCAGGTATTGTGAATAATGTAGCCAGTGATCTTAAAATGTTGCTCTGTAAGAGGAGGCAGTGTGGCGTTCTGGCTAGGGGACTGAACCAAGCCTCAAGAGATGTGGGTTCTGTTCCTGGCTCTTCCAGTTACCTGCTGGGTGATCTTGGGTAAGACCCTTCACCTCTTTTATGTCTCACTTTCCCATCTGTAAGAAAGGAGATAACTAAACTGAGGGCTGGAACATGCTGTGTAGGAGCGCAGTGAGGCTGTTTATAGCAAGGAAAGGAGTCCCAAGTGTCAGAAAATACCAAAAAACCCATCCGCCAAGGGATGCTGCAAGAGTAAAACCTGACTGTAGCAAGAATTTTTGTGTGTGTTTTCATGGACGTTCTAAATGTTGTGTGCAATGTCCCCCGTCCCCTGCTTTCCATCATTTAAATAGTGCTGCTCTGTGTTCATTTTCTGTGAGCAGAACAAACTCCTGACTCCAATTTATGTAACAATTATATTTTAAAATAGCTAAAAATGTATTGGTAGGGGTAATGAGAGCAGTAATTTACATTCCAGGCGTGGTCTTATGTTGTCATATTGTGGCCTTATGGTCTCTCCTGATATTTCCTATGGTCTCTGCCTCGGAGGCAGTTTTCTTGGTTTCCTTCTGAAGTTTCACCACCAGACGCTAACACAGGCTTCTGTGTCAGTCCTCTTAGCAGTAACTTTTGATGTTCAAGTTTTGAATTAGAGTTGTGCATTTTCTCGAGAAAAAAGTTCCCATGCTTGAAGAGGTAAAAAAAAAAAAGGGTTGTTTGTCTCAGAGGAGAAACATTTTCTTTGGGTCACCTTTGAACTAGTCCAAAAAAAACCCAACAAGACACAGTCAAAAGAGTCAAGGATTTTCATACTTTCCTTTCTTTCCTTCACAGAAAGTGAGACCATCTATCATGCAGGTGAGAAAATTGTTTTTCATAACTCTTATTTAAAGAAATGTTGTGGAAGCTGTAGATTGGCACCCATCTGCCTGCTTTTCTTGCAGGATGCTGTGACACTCTGTTCTTATCCTTTCATCTTCGATGCTCAAGCTAAAACCAAGATGTTACAGACAGATGCAGAACTACAGATGCAGGTAATCATTCTCTCTGCCAATTTTCCTGCCCCGTTTCTTTTTCGTTGCCTTTTGCATTGGTGTCTGCAAGGAAAGGTGTTCACTGGGAGTTACTGGGAGTTAGTTAAGTGTGCAGCACTTAGTTATTTCCATTATACAGGAGAGCAGGAGAACCTCTTTGCCCTGGGTGCTGCAGAGGTGGTGCTTGGTGTCTTTCATTTCTCAATGTTTGGCAGCGTTAGAACTGCCAGATGTGCATGTGGTGGAGGTTTGAACTGTATAGGAAAGGAGTGCATGGGTATTTATGATAATCTAAGGATATGAAGGTGAAATCTCTAGTAGAGGGGTTATAAGGCTGGAAAAGTAGAGAAGCTTTCAGGTGTGTGGGCACTTTTTTCAGGTTTCTGCCTGGTACAGGAGGACCGGTTGTTTCAAGTGAGGGCTGAAGACCAACTCCCAACACTTATTTGTGGTTGCAGTCAGCAGCTCGTCTGTGCATTTCGAGTAAGGGGCACAGACCCAAGGCTTTCCAGGAGTGTATTCAGCTCAGCACACTTACCCTGTAGGTGGCAGCCAAGCCAGCTCACAGGCAGGCTGTGATGAGGACAGCTGGCCTCATTGCCAGTGTAAACCTCCCAGTGCCAGACATTGCTCATGCAGGTGGCTCCTGAGAGGGCCAAGGCACTGGGCACTGATGCTTTATCCAGCGCAGCTCACGTCTGGGATTAGTCCCATCCTCTGTGAAACATGTTTGAGGTCCTTAGTTGTCAGGTTCCTTCAGGGTGGAAAACTGTCGTGTTACTCATGGCTATGGTGCTATTTCCATGTAATATCCATCCTTTAGCTTTCCCGTGGTGGCTTGAACACTTAGCTGGCAGCAAGGCAGAGGAGGCTTGGCCCACACTCCGAAGCTGGAGTCACTTTTTCCTTTCATTTTCTCCCCCTCTTGCATGTCTTTTCAGCTGCTCGGTTTGTGAGCAGTGCTATGAGGAGGGTATCTACCTTAACTTGGCAGGACAGCAGGCTGGTAAAGGTTCTGTTACCTTGAGAGGTAGGATCTTTATGAAGACAACCACTTACAGGACAAAGAAACCAGTACTTCTGTGAGTGCTGGAAGGGAGGAAGCCTCGTTTCTGATGGATTTGTCTTAGGTTTAACTGACTTCTAAACTGAATTTACAAATACTGTTTTGCCATTTACTATGGACAGTGCATGAGAATGAATATTCTGTATGTGATCAAAGCTTTGACTGGACTTTGTGCCTTGCCTTACTCCAGAAAATCCCTGTAGATGGGAGGTTTGAATTGTATATGATGGATTTCCTAGTACCTTGCCAGGCTTGCTGGCTTCTTGCCTGATATGTTAGTAACGCTGCTTTTCCATGTGGACTCTGACTCTTACCAGAGAGTGTTCATGCTTAGTTTCTTGACTCACTAAGAGCACGAATAAAGCCTCTTTTCCCTGCCCACCTGCCTGATGTCAAAAAGTGTTCAGGAATTTAATATCTGCTCAAATTTGGTGAATTGATCAGTGGTCTCAGAATGTGTTGGTGTGGGAAATCGGGGGAGACGGGTCGGAACACAGGTAGGCATACAGGCACACACTCGTACAGAGTGAGCACATAATCCTTGTATCGTGGGGAAACCAAAGTAAGAGAGTAAAGAAGAAAGAAACACAAGGCATGTAGTTAACAGTCTTCCTTCCGCAGGAAGAAAGGAGCTGAGCAGTGGCAGTTTTACACCTCTCTCTTATTTACAGGTTGCAATAAATGGTGCAAACTTACAGAATGTCTTCATGCTTCTCACCCTGGAGCCTCTGCTGGCCAGAAGCCCTTTCCTGGTACTTCACGTTCGCAGGAGTAACTTAGTTGGTGATGCTTTACGGGAGTTGAGCATCCATTCAGACATTGATTTGAAAAAGCCTCTTAAAGTAAGTTTTCCCCACACTTTAAGCAACCTCTCATCTAGCTGACATTTCTGCAGCGTTTCAGCTGTTCACGTTACCACTTCAGCACTGTACAGTGGCTTCTCCATAGATATAGCACACAGGGACACTTGATCTAATCAATGTGAGGGTCTCTTCTCCTCTTCTCCTCTTC
>WEIS01072718.1:70112-83904 GCA_013389965.1 Todus mexicanus | reverse complement strand
AACACCACCACAGCAGCTAAACCCTGCCACCGAGGGCAGCATCCAGTCTGGCCTTAAACACCTCCTCAGACTTTCAAGTCTGCTGATCCCATCCCACCCTGGAGCACTCGTGCAGCGGTGCAGCGCTGCTCACCGTAGCCCTCACCTCCCTTTGCAGAACCGTAGAATCGTTCAGGTTGAAGAAGACCTTTAAGATCACCAAGTCCGACCAATTCGACAATTACTTTATATCAGTATATCGCTGATGCTGGAAGATTTAAAGACTAGGATCAAATATTGTGTAGATAGTCAGCTCAATTTAGTAGTCGCGGTGGAGTCGTTGATCCAGGCTTGTGAGAGGGAGATGCAAGCAGCGTTAAACTGCCGCTGCTCACCAATGCAAATAGTTCGAAGGCAACAGTAAAAACCTGAACATTCCTTTTCAGCTGCCACATATGCCTCATATAAGTGAATGCCTGATGAAGAGAAGTTTAAAACCTACTGATCTACGAGACATGACTATCGGGCAGCTACAGGTGATAGTCAATGATCTCCACTCACAGATAGAAAGTAAGTGATACTTGGTTCATGATTCTTTGGTACGTCCCGTGTCATTAAGAACAGGTCTCCAGGATACGCTTAGAAATGTTGATACGATAACATGAGTACGTGGATGAGGTGCATCAGCGTAGTTAGAGGTGGAATCTCTCCAGATTGGGCTCCTTTGGCATTTTTCTTTTGTTTTTCCCATTTCTCCTAAAGCTCCCGCTTGGCTCCCTGGCAGAGGAGGGCTGTAGTGTTGTGCCAGCACCTAACGCCCCACTTAAAACGCGGTCAGGTTAAAATAGTCTTGGGAAGTCTGCCTGTCCTGGAAGCATCTGCTGCTCGTGGTTTGATGGCTTTGTCTTTATGTGATGCTCTGCCATGGCCTCAAAACCGTCCAGAACTGGAGAAACCCTCCAGTTTAGCAAACATCCCAGGGTAAATCCACACCCTGGTTAACACGATGCTCTGCAGACCCTCAACATGGGTCCTTGTGAAAGGGACGGTGCCCCACCACCTCACCTGTCTTTGCTCCCTCCAAAAGATCCAGGGTTATTTCTTCCCCCAAGGGATTTGCATCTTCCAATCAATCAATTAATTAATTAATTAATCATTTTGGGTAGACTTCTCTTGTGACTATAGTGCAAAAAAAGCCAGGTCGGGTGGGCATTCATCTTTATTTTTGAGATATTTTGAGATGGGAACTTCTTGCAGGCAGTAGCAAGGGATTTATGGTTTCTCCTAAAACCCCTCATCTGCTGGGAGGTCCCTCCTGGGTCTCCACATCATGTTGCCCATAGCATGGTGGGAAAGGATGATGTAGCAGGTCCCAAACAAGGGTTCCCCAGGACATCACAAACTCATCCCCTTCCTCCCTGGTTCCAGGCTTGAACGAGGAGCTGGTCCAGCTGCTGCTCATCCGGGACGAGCTGCACACGGAGCAGGACGCCATGCTGGTGGACATCGAGGACCTGACCAGGTGAAGGAGGCTCCTCGGGGTATTTTTCTCTCCTCACAGGTCCCAGTTTGCCATAGGGGTTTTCTTTTAGCAGAATTTCGGCACTAAGGGCTTTGCCATCAAAGGTAAGAGCTGAGCAGGACTCTGCTCGCTCCTCCAAACCGAGAAATTAAGGTGCTTGGGTTCCGGAGACCATCAGCAGCTTTCAAGAGCTCCCCAAATGCAGGTGTTGAATTAGCCTTTCCCTTTCCAAAACCTGAAAAGAGTCTGGGAAGGAGCAAAGCTGCAGCAGCCCCCCAGTACCTCCAAGGAAAATCCAAGGGGCTCCCTGTGTCACCCCATCCCTCTCGCTTGCTGGGGTGAGCTAGAGCCAATCTGCCTCTGCCGTCAGGAGGACTTGGCCAACAGGAGAATTTCTGAATCGCTGCAGCGTTTAATTTCCGCAGCTGATAGAATGGAAAGGCTGCCGAATACAGGCAGGTTTCTCAACGGACTCCATCTCCTGGGCAACGAGGCTTAGGAGGCATTTTCCTTTGAGATAACTGGTGATGAGCTGCGGAGAACGCTAAGAAGTTTTGAAAGCTCTGGGCGAAAAAAGCTCAAAAAAAAAATAAATGGTAGTGATTATTGTCAGCACATGAGGATTGCGGTTTCAGAACTGGAACATTAAGCTCGCAAAAAGTCCGGCCTAAATTGGTTTCTATTTTAAAACTCCGTGGTGCTGCGTAGCAGCTGGTTGAGATTTGACAGGGCTCAGCCTGGGAAAAGTTTCCACCAGGTGTGGTGGCCGTGAGGGATCTGAGAGCAGTTCTCGTGCTACCCTGGGGATGAGGGGGTGGGTTGTCACTTCTGAGTCGTGCAAGACACCGTTGCTGCTTCACTTAATGAAGACAAAGCAATGAGAGGAGAGGATTTGTGATGGGGGATGGAGCTGGGTCAGTAGGCAAGTGCCCACACCACGTCGCATCTGNTGGGGATCAGCCCAGGGGCTGCTGGACTGCGAGCACACGGTGTTTCTCCTGTACTTCAGGAATCACTTGGCTTCCTAAGTGCAATTAAGGGCCGGTTAGTAAATGTTTATTTGGAAGCTGGTCACGATAGGGGGGCTTTGGCTCTCCCCACGCCAGGGTTGCTCGGTCCGGATGCTGCCTCGGAGCGCAGCCCCGCGCGGTTTGGGTTCCCACCTCCCCCCAGGGTTGTGCAGTAACGCGGCTTCTTTCCTCGCCCCCCTAGACACGCCGAAAGTCAGCAGAAGCACCTGGCAGAGAAGATGCCGGCAAAATGAACGGCGGAGCCGCGGGAGCGGAGCTCGAGCGAGATCTCATTTTGCTTCTGTGTGTGTCCAAGTGCTGATGTCCACGGTGGCGCCCCAGAGAAACCAGTGTTAGTCATTGACCATGTCTGAAGCTTTATGTCCGGTGATTGGCCTCTGCTTCTTAATTTATTTTAATTTTTTTACTCGTGCCACTAAATATCAGGCATTTTAATAATATTATTACAAAAAAAAAAAAGAGAGAAATGTACAGTACTTATAACATTATAAATCATGGGCGAGAAGAGAGGGTAGTTTAACTTTATTTTTGTTCGGTTTAGAGACTTTTTTCCGTTGGACGATATTTTACCATTGACTACTTTTTTATTCTTCACTGTAGTTTTAAAAATAAAGAAAACTGTACTTGACGGTGCTATACAAGTCAAAAAAAAAAAAACAACCCGAAAACAAAAACCCACAACAAAATAAAGATACATGCCTGCCTCGTAGTGAAGTCGTAGCTTTCAGTACTTATGTCTATTTTACTCAGTTTTCAACATTTTGTGAATGTTGACTACCTGACGGTCATTTTTAGATGTGCTATTAACATTGCGGTTGGGTTCAGAGAGAGTTACCTGCAAAGTTTTATGTATAAAGATGTAAAATAAAAAAGGACAAAAATTGTTTCATATGACACGTCTTTTTTTTGTTGTTGTTGTTGTTGCTGTTGTTGTCTCGGGGGTGACTCTGGGGACGCGCCGGGAACGCGTTGCTCGGACTAAACGTGTGACTCCTCCTTTGTCAGCACCAGAAAGAGCCTTTGGGGTGATTTTTTTTCTTGCCAATCACGTGAAATCACAGAGGGAAGACGGGATTTTTGTAGAGTTATTTATTTGTAAGCTTGTCATGTGTGTAGGACATGGAATTAAGAGATTCTTCTCTACCACCATTCCCTGGGCCCTAATGTCATGAGTATTGTTAGAATCAGCAGGCAAATACCATAGACCTCTTTTTTAATATATTTTTATTGCCTGGGTTGTTCACGTGACTCGCCGATACCAGGAATGAATACAAAACCAACATTAAACACCTAAGCAGGACATTAAATCCATTATAGATGGCAATCACCTCTGCCTTTGGGCTGGGCTCCCCGGGAGTAGCTGTGTTTGGCTGGGTCCTCCTCTTCGTATCCCAGAGGAGGGACACGGGGACATTAATGGGTCCGGCTCCATCCTTTATTTATTTGATTTACTGCTGAAACAGCTCAGCCACCCCCCCCCTCCGAGGCTGTCCGGCCGTACCCGGCAGCAGACACGTGTCACGCACCAGCTTTTTACATTCCAATTCCTTTTTTTTCCTTTCCTTGGAAGGCAAATTCATTGCAGTGACAGGACTGGCTGGTGACTTATTCCAGGTGTTTGCAGGAGAGAGGGAGCTGCTTTAAAATCGTATCCCCTGCCAAAAAAGTGGTTTAGAAAACTGCCTGGTGGGTTTGTTTTCCCCTTTTTTTTTCACAGGAGGTGCAGGTTTTGGAAGCACCAGCCCTTGGCAGGGTTTGGTTGGGCTAGGCAGAAGGGGATTTAGTTTAATTCAGGGTTGGTTTTCCATTCCTGGGAGTTGCTCCGGGGAATTTCCAGTGGACGGTCCCTGTCACATGGCCCTCATATCTGTCCCTGAGCAGAGAGGTGCGCCTAACCCCAAGCTGCTGAGCTGCGTTAGGCTGGAGAACCCTCGCCTACAGACCAGAGCTGCTGGAAACTCCTCTTATTTGTGGATGCTCCATCACTGGAGGTGTTCAAATCCAGGTTGGACGGATCCTTCAGCACCCTGCTCTAGTGGGAAGTGTCCCTGCCCATGGCAGGGGGGCTGGAATGAGATGATTTTAAGGTCCCTTCCAAACCTAATCATTCTGTGATTCTATAATTTTAGGATTTTTCTTTTTTTTTTAAATCTATGTGGAAAAAAATAACTAAGGGTGTTGATTTTTTTGTAGTTCTTGGTTGGCTTGACGCTGTTGCCTGCATAGGGGGAGGCCTGCTGGGGTTTCTATTTTCGCTCTAAAATGTTCTATGAGGCCAGAGTGCTCTCTGGGGTGCAGAGCTGGTGCCTCCATCAGATGCAGCTCTCGGGGTAGCAGCGAGGACGTGCCTGCCTCTGGATCTAAAACAAAAGCCTCAAATCCAAGAAGTTTGCTCTCAGCTTTAATAAAAAAAAACAAAGGTAAAAAAAGCAAGAAAGCCCTTGGGTGCTCCCAGAGAACTCTGCATCCTCCACAACCGCCCCTGCCATCATCCCAGCATCGCTCATGGGGCACTGGGGCGAGGCAGCCTGGTCAGGCTGGAGCTTCGTTCCCTTCCTAAGTGCCTTCAGCTTGCTGAAGAAAACTAGAGTTATTCAGGTCACCTGCCGCTGGTTTTCCCCCTTATATCCTCAGAGGGTTGTTGTTTTTGTTAAGGAAAAGCATGTTTCCGGGTAACTGCTTCTCCTTAGTCCATGCCCATGTCCCGAGGGGCCGTCGTGCTGGCGTGTGTTGGGCCTGCTGTGGAACTGGTGGATTAAAAGATGGGGGTTTTTTTAAAAGAACAAGGTGTTGTGTGATTCCCGAGTTAACTGCGGCCGCCCTGTCACCCCTGCACTTATGTGCAGATTCAGACGAGAAGGGTTGGGGTGGTGGGACACAAACCCATGCTCGCTGCCTGCAGCGTCTCTCCTCCCAGTCCGCTCGAGGATGTTCCCCACTGCTTTGCATACCCTCCAGGAGCATGGAGGAGCTGGGGTTTTTAGCTCTTTAAAATAAACCCATCCCTTGTGCAGCCTTGAGGGGAGGCTCAGCCTTGCAGAGGGCATCCCCAAGGAAAAAACCACCACGGGGTGGCTTGCAGCCCACACTCGCTTCCCTGCAGAAGCCTACGCCCACTACGGAAGAGTTTCTCTTCCTTCTTATTGTAAAGCAAAGCGAAACCCGTGTGTGTGTGTGTGTGTCCGAGACCCTTCGTCCTCCACCCACCACCCCAGAGGTGACCAGGGGTATTCTACACTCGGGGCAGGGCCAGCAGCAGCAAAGCCACTGGTGCTTTGTCAGCAAGCACCGTGTCTTATGCCAAAGCAGCTCTTCTTGGTGATGCCCGATAGGCATCCCTCTTCATCCCTAGCAACCATCAGCTCCTCCTTAATGGTAAAATATTAGCTATATTTTTTTGGGGGGGTTGGGGAAAAAGGATCTATGCAAAATAAATGATCCCAATTCCTGGCAGTGACCCATCAAAGCCTCTTCTAGTTCGTGATGTTTAGTATTTGATGCCAAAAAGAGATCCATTGCCGATGGAGTGATTGCCATGAAATGTGAGCAGCGGAGCCAGGCCCCCACCATCCCCAGGTACCTCATGGTTCCTGACGACAGCACAGCTGGGGAAGAAACATGCCTTCAAAAGAAAAGTGAAAAAAGGGAATTGCAGGGTTTCGCGTGGCTCTCCTGAGCGGCCGTTTCCAGGCAGCTGGCTCAGCACTCCTCCGCTGCACGTCACTGAAACTGTGGCAGGAGGAATTTTCCCAGGTGGAAAGGTAGGGCTGATACAGACACCCCCCCACCCCAGGCAGACACTGATTTGGAAATCTCCCATCCGATGCTCCAGGAGTTTTGCTGGAGTAACCAGCACCCGTGGCTGCAGGGGACTGAGCACCCAAAGCATGAGTAAGAGCTAGAAAGGGGCTCTGTGGCTCCAACACAACATGGAGATTTATTTTGGGGACAGCGAAAGGGATCCACGTCACTGGGCTAGATCACTCGTCCTGCATCTTCCCGCTGCCTTGGAACGTGAGGTCTGGGGAGAGAGATCGTCTGTGTTCACGCACAGGTCAAGAGCCTGCAGCAAGGGCTTTGGGTTGGAAGGTGTGCCTAAGGTTGTGCAATCATATATGACCTCCCTTTGGGTTCATCACAGAAGCAGATGAGGTTTAGGTTGGGTATTAGGAAAAATATCTTCCTCATGAAGTTTGTCCAGGCCTGGCCCAGGCTGCCCAGGGCAGGGGTGGAGCCCCACCTGATCCCTGGAGGGGTTTCCAAGCCGTGGAGATGTGGTGCTGAGGGACACGGGGCAGTGGTGCCCTGGCAGGGCTGGGGGACGGTTGAACTCCATGATCTTACAGGTCTTTTCCACCCTACATGATTCCATAACTGTGCTGTGTGTTAGTGTTACCATTTAATAAGGTGTTTTTCTTGTGGCTTTGCCTAACCCGGTGGCAGTGGCTCTGCCACAAGCACAGTCCTACGTCTGGCTAACCCCCAGCACCAGCATTGGCTTCATGTCATGCCAGGAGAGACACAAGTCCCAACTGGTGGCCATTCAATAACTGACAGAGCCATTAAAAGCTTTCACGTGGCCTTTTTCAGGATTCAAACCCATTGACTGCTTGCCGGTATTCCCGTACAGACACAGCAAACCACCCAGCGCCCCTGACCCCCCAAATCCCCTGCTCCTCAAGTAAGTCTTCCCCTGTCGGTTCTGAGGATGAGGCCACCTGGAGTGTGCAACCACAGCAGCTGCTGCAAGCACCTTCAATGTTCTAATTCAGGATGATTTTTCATCACCAAAAGCTGCTTGGCCTGCGAGGTGTTNCACAGAATCATCGCAGGATGTTTTGGGTTGGAAGGGACCTCTGAAGGTCATCTAGTCCAACCCCCCCCCCGCCCCTGCAGGGAGCAGGGACATCCTCAACTAGAGCATTCCCCAGGGAGACGGTTGAGCAAATAACTCAAACCAAATATGTGTCCTTGCTTGGAGCTCGGTTCCCTCTCTCACCAGGGAATACTCTAACCATGACTCACGCCAGCAGCTCATGGGTATCCCCAAGCACTCAAGACTCTGTTCTGTACATCTCACTATTCTCGGCTATTGAGTCATCAGCTGGCTCAGCACCAAAAGTGTGAATGCTGGTCCCATCCTGCTTCTTCAGGATGGGGTGACGGGTTGAATCCTTCATTAATGTGATACAGACAATCATGTTGTGTCAAAGACATGCAAAAAGAACCCCATCGTGCTGAGGCATCAACCAATATCAACGCTCCCCTTTTTCCCCTGGAGCAAGGTCACCGTCTGGTGAACTGCCAAATACAAAAGCAGCCAGGAGAGAACACAGCTACAGCCACCCCTTTCTCCCCTCACAGCTGCCCACCAGGGCAGAGCCCCCACATCTGACCCCTCAAAACCTTCTACAGACCGGAGAGAAAAGGGACTGACGTAAGAGCAGGGGAAAAAAAAGCACCCTGAGATGAGAAACGCTGCACAGACTGGAAAGAGAAAGTGAGAGAGAGAAAGAAGGGGCATCGAAAGTGCCAGCAGCCTGGCAGCACCGGGCTCCCTCCCCGCACGCGAAACCACGGGCACCACCAGCGTCAGCCGCATTACTCACCCGGGTGTTTTCACGGCTGGGGGAGGCAGAGAAGGCAAAGAGACAAGGGAGGATCTCATGGGGATCCTGAGGTCCCAGGGTGGTGGGCAGGAGAGGCATCACTGCTCTGATGGAGTGACCGGGAGACCAACACTGCTGCCCAACTCCCAGCACCCACCCCTCTGCACCACCCAGCCCCCTTGAAGGTCTTCACAGGAGCCTTTTATTTCTATTCAAGTCATAAAACTTCAGAACAAACCCCAAAGGACTGATGGAGAAACAAAAGCCACAGGCTGCAGGGTTTGCCCACATCACCAAGCCTGGCTCTGTGGGGAAGGGTTGCCCACATCTCTTGTTTTCTGTAAAGCATCGTGAGCTAAGTAGGGCGATTCCTTGGTGTGACGCTGCTGAGATCGGTGCTAGTGCTCCGCAGTTCACCTTGCAGCAAACGCAGCCAGTTCCCGATGGGGGAAAACAAATCAGCTCCTAGATCCGATTGAAAAATCCTGCTGGAAAAAAGTTTGGGATTAAAAAAAAAGCACAACTCCTGGCTTATCTCAGGCGTACACTGCTTCAGGGAAAAAAACCACCTTCCTTTCCCTCTCACATTCTAGGCTGCTCTTCAAACAATCCTCCCATTTCAATGTGAGAAGTTACCTGCCCGAAAAATAACTATTCAAAATACCTGGGTGCTTTTTAGGGAGGCACAGCACCTATCCCTTCCCTGGGAAAAAAAATATCCCCATAGCATGAGGATTGGAGCTTTGGCATGGAGGCTGTCAATAATAGCTGCTGAACTTGGGGACAAGGACACCAAGGTGCCAGGCTGTCAGCTGAAAGCAGCAGCCAGGAGTCCCCAGAGATGTTGTGGTGCACAGCAGGGCCGTGGGGGGAACCTCACCAACTCCAGCAATGGCTGGAGCAGAGAGGAGCCAGGAGGTGGAGGTGATGGACACCCAGCATCTCAGGGTCGGGAAAGTCACTTTGACTCAGAAATACCATTTGATTACGTGACTTAAGCTTTCAAATCAATGACACTTGAGGGTTTACATATTTCAGGGGATTCCTCAATGAATAAGCACCAACAGCCAAAAAAACCCCCAACCCTTAAGCCCCACACCAGGCAAGTTTCGAGTCTTGGCTTTCCCATTTTATGGAGCTATCGGTTCTCAACATAAATCAGAAGCAAAGCTTCTGTCAGTGGGGCTGTTGTGGTGAGATACCTGACCTTAGATCTGAAAAAAATTATCTAAAAGAAAAAAAAAAAAAAGATCCATGATCAATCCTCTGTATGTTCTGAGAGAGGTAAATAATATAAAAATTAAGTTTACGTGCTGAAGCATCCAGAAATCTCATTCCACACAACGTTTTGTTGTTCTTTTCTCTACAATTGTCAGCCTCGTTGTGATATAATCAGCCTGCAGCTTTAATTTATACATGTGTACATATGTATATAATTATTGCCTAATCATATATATATATATATATATATAATTCTTGCATAATTATATATAATTATAATGACAGGGAATAGGACTCTCCTACAAACAACCCGTCTCTTCCCATGGAAGATGCGTTCCGAGTTGCTACGTGACCTTCACGAAGAGTCTGCAAATGAAGAAAATTCACCTAATTTTACATGTTAGAGGAGAAATAACATCACCCAACTAGAGACTCAGTTTGGAGAGAACAGCGTGCGGTATTTGTGGGTCATTAGAAGGAGCTTACTCTAAAAGCAAGGTGGTCTTCACCTAGCTCAGGCTTTGTGAGCCACCACGAAGCCACGAATTAAATCTCTGTTTGTAAAAAGGGAGAAAAGCCGAGCCAGGACTGAAACAAAAGGTTAGCACCGAGAGCCTCAGGTCAGGAGCCATTTCCAGGAACCTCACAGCTTTTTAGAACCGTGTGGCTGGAGAAGATCCTATTTCTCATCATTTGCCTTGTTGCTCCTCAAAACTAGACTGAATGGAGGTGGGGGTGGGTTTTTTCTAATGGGATTTCTTTATTATTATCATTTTCTCTTTCTTTTTCCAGTAGGATTTTTAAGTGTTGCTTTGGCTGCGTGCAGCGTAGCCAAGAACGCACTTTCAGCCACTTTGGACTTACAATAATGTTACGGCTTTATAGCTAGATCCCGAATGGGTCTTACTTTTCCCTGGAGGTTAATTTCAGCCAGAGCAATTTCTGGTTGGAATAAAGCCAGCGGAGTTACATTTTCTCATGTGAAACCACTGAACTTCCAAAGGTATCACAGACTATAGCAATTAACCGCGCTGTATTTCTAAAGGCGCATGTGATCTATCCCTGTCTTTGTTGCTTTGATAATAAATGCATCGATCCACCTGTACAATAACTCCTCATTTGCCTGATGAGATGGTACCAGAGACAAGACACCATGTGCAAGAGAAGACACGGATTTTTTCCGTTTCCAAAGAACTTGCTTTCCACTTTTGGCTGCTGCTGATGTAAAAGGTATTATTACCTCTAACCTCCCCAAAATAATATTAATATTAGAGCCCAGGCTGTATATAACCACTAAGGAACATCAAAGTCCAGCCCATGGGGGCTACAATCCCAGATTCACAGAATGTTGGGGATTGGAAGGGCCCTCGCAAGCTCATCTAGTCCAACCCCCCCATTGCTGGAGCAGGATCACCCAGACCAAGTCCCACAGGAACTCGTCCAGGCGGCTTTGAAACGTCTCCAGAGAAGGAGACTCCACAACCCCCCTGGGCAGCCTGGGCCAGGCTCTGGCACCCTCACTGCAAACAAGTTCCTCCTCAGATTCCAGTGGCACCTCCTGTGTTCCAGCTCACACCCGTTACCCCTTGTCCTGTCACTGGTGCCATCGAGCAGAGTCTGGCTCCATCCTCCCGACACTCGCCCTTTCCGGATTTCTAACCAGGACTGAGGTCCCCCCTCAGTCTCCTTTTCTCCCAGCTCCAGAGCCCCAGCTCCCTCAGCCTTTCCCCAGCAGGGAGATGTTCCCCTCCCTTCAGCATCTCTGGGGCTCTGCGATGGACTCTCTCCAGCAGTTCTGGCTCCTTCTGGAGCTGACGGGCCCAGCCCTGGACACAATATTCCAGATTACTCCCATTTTGCAGCTAAGGCAGAAAAATCATTAGTGCCGGGGACCAACCCAGCCTGTGACCACAGGATCTTGCTTGCCCCAAGCAAAGCACATGGACATGGAGATGGTCAAAGAGCAGACCAGGCAGAGAAGTTCTTGAGATGCTTCACTCAGACTCAAGGCTGGTCAAATATAGGATGCTTTGAGAAGAAGGCACAGATGGATGAGGCTAAGAATGAAAAACAGATGTAACATCTGCCCCCAAATAAACCTGTCCTTAAGACTAAACATCATGTTAACATGATGTTCAGTCTCTGTCCCGGGGACTGTCACTTGTGGGATTGCTGCTCCAGGGGGGTTTGGAGCTGCAGAGTGTGGTTACAAGTGCTGCAGCTTCATCAGGTCTCTGGATTTATCATCTCTGAGCCTGCCACAGGTGTCCAAGGATCCTCAGCACAGCAAGGACTTCAGGTTCAGATGCTATTAGGGAAGTCAGTAAGTGCTGACAATGGCATTGTTTGGGTCTTTATAGATAAATGAGAAAAAACCCTTCCTACTTGTAAAGCAGCAAACGAAGCAGTATTCAATTATTCCTTCTACCAGGAAAAACTTCACTCACCAGTATTAGGCTGTATGCCATTTCCTCAGCAAATTAATTGAAACTCAGCCCGTGTTTCAGCAATACAACCGTTGGGCTGAGGGAGCACTGACCAAGAAAATGTTTCTGCTTTGGAAACGTCTGTGCAGCAGCAGGACGCTCCCTGCAAATTATCTGTGTGTTCTGTATTGAGAGAGAAAATCCAGGGAGAAAGCAAAATACAGCTCAAGGTTCTGCAGAAAATCGAGTCACAAGTGTCCTACTTGCGTGGCTGTCCTACTTGTGTAGCCTCTATTTTTCGGTCCCTGGGCCCCCCACTGGAGGTGAGGTTCTCTGAGAAGATGCTCTTGCTATCCCGGGTAGCTTTCAGCAGCTCATCTTGGACACCCTCTAGCCCCATTTTTTTCCCTCCCCTCACTGCCTTAGGTCACAATGAATTCCCTCTGAGAGCTGGGACTCAGCAGCGGGAAGGCAAGTCCTTTCTCCTGGCTCTGAGAAGAGGCACCTCCAGGCACAGCTTCCCCTGAGGTAATTGCTCTGTGGGCAATGATGTCCATTCAAAAGCACCTGCATTTGGAGACCTCTGAAGGTGTTTGAGCTAAATATTCCTCCTTTTGGACAAAGAACTCTAACTAATATCCCAGTTCTCGCCCAGTAGTAACACAGGAATGCCAGGAACAAGAAGCTGTCATCCAAACTGTGCGTCAATGCCCCACCTGAAGAGCACCCTCACGCCAGTAATAGGACAAGGAATAACGGGTATAAGCTGGAACGTAGGAAGTTCCACCTCCACATGAGGAGAAACTTCTTTACTCTGAGGGTGCCAGAGCCTGGTACAAGCTGCCCAGAGAGGTTGTGGAGTCTCCTTCTCTGGAGACTTTCCAAACCCACCTGGACGAGTTCCTGTGTGACCTGCCCTGGGTGATCCTGCTCTGGCAGAGGGGGGGTTGGACTCGATGATCTCTTGAGGGCCCTTCCAACATCTACCATTCAATGATTCTAGGAAGGCAGCGCCGTGGTTTGAGCATTGGGCAAAGAAACCTGGAAAGCCGAACTGCAGCCTTTTCAAGAACGCTCCTGCGAGCGCACGCCCAAGGGCTCTCTCACTTCTGTGTCAGAAAAAAACCGACGGCTCCTCCACAAGCTGCAAACCACAGCCCACAGCCCGATGACTCGTGCAGAGATGGAAAACACACAGCGAAACTGGAGAATGATGCAGCGCTGGGGTGCAAGCAAAGCCAGGCTCTAGGCACGCCGCAGCCTTCTTTATGGGAAACGCAGGCTCAATTAAAATAAAAAGAATCTGAAAATGCAATATAAAACTCTTGATTCATCCTGCTCCTGAGAGCAAAATTCCCACTGACTTCATGGTAGAAGAGCCGGGTAGAAAAGATTTCTGCAGCCTTTTGGCCGGGGCAAGAGTGGCCACATGCAATATAGAATCATAGAATAATTAAGGGTGGAAAAGACCTCTGAGATTATCGAGTCCACCCTAGGACCTACCACCACCACTCAGCTAAACCCTGCCACTAAGCGTGGCATCCAGTCTGGCCTTAAACACCTCCAGGGACAGTGACTCCACCACCTCCCTGGGCAGCCCATATGAACTAATATGGGAATATTTTGGCGATTATACCAAGTACATCGGTAAAAAAGCAAGTTTCCAAAGAGATTTTCATGAATATTTGTTAATGACATCACCTCATTACAGTTTTTTAAGAATAAAGAATGGAAATAGAAAAGCATATTTATGTGTCATACACATTTTGAATGATTCTTATTTTTCTACAAGTTTGTTGCACGCTGTGTGCAAAGGGGATAGAATCCCAGACTGGTTTGGGTGGGAAGGGACCTTTGAAGGTCGTCTAGTCCAACCCCCCTGCAGGGAGCAGGGTCATCTGCAACTAGAGCAGGTTGCTCAGAGCCCCCAACAACCTCCCCTGCAATGGGGACAGGGATGGGGCAGCCACCACCTCTCAGGGCAACCTGGGTCAGGCTCTCACC
>WEIS01072718.1:24123-69972 GCA_013389965.1 Todus mexicanus | reverse complement strand
TGGGGCAACTTGAGGCCGGTTCCTCTTGTCCTGGCGCTTGTTCCTTGGCAGCAGAGCCCGACCCCCCCGGCTCCAAGCTCCTGAATTTCAGGGAGTTGTGCAGAGCCAGAAGGTCTCCCCTGAGCCTTCTTTGCTCCAGGTGACACAACCCCAGGCCCCTCAAACTGCCCCAGGATTTGAGGTGCAGCCTCCCCAGTGTCCAGCCCAGAGGGTTTGCCCTGGCCCTGCGGCCACACTGATGCTGCCACAACCCAGGATTGCTGCTGACCTTGTAGAACCTCATGAGGCTCAGCAATAACTTACAATAAAGCCCTTCCCACCTCCCCAAGCGCTCCCGCCCCCACAGCATCCCCCGGGATTCCCAGGCTGCCAGAGCTCCCCAGCAAAGAAAAGGAGAAGAGGGGGAACTCCTGCTCCTTCTACCCTTATAAAAACCTCCCTGGGGTCTCTGAGGCAGCTCTGGGCAGCAGCAGCATGAGGCAGAGCAGCATCCAGAGCAGCAGCAGCACCGGGCGGGCAGCGCCTCGCAGCACCCAGGGGATGCTCCGCAGGGAGCAGCGAGCAGGGCCATGGGTGCTGCTGCTGCCCCTGCTCAGCCTGGCCCTGCCTCCCCCAGCCCAGGCTCTGCCACCACCACAGCTCCCCCGGCCCCTCATCCCGGCCCAGGAGCTGCTGGCGGCTGCCAATGACTCCCTGCAGCGGCTCAAGGTCTGTCAGGGCTTGGGGTGGGCAGGGGAGGTGGGCAGGTGGGGATGGGGTGAGGGTGGGAGCCAGGAAGGCAGTGATGGGGCACCCGAGTGGGTGGCAATGGGCTGGGGAGGATGGGTGGTACCCAGGAAGGTAACACTGGTACCCAAATGGTACCCAAATGCTGACGGCTTGGGGAAGGCGGTTGGTACCCCAGAGGGTGATGATGGTACCCAGGTGGCACCCTCCTGGTGATGGGTTGGGGAGGGTACCCAGGATGATGATGATGGTACCCAGGAGGGCAGTGGTGGCAGGTTGATGAGGATGGTTGGTACCCAGAAGAGTGATGATGATATTCGGGCAGGAGATAACGGGTTGGTGAGGACACCAAGCCAGGCAGTGATCACAGAATCACAGAATGTTCGGGATTGGAAGGGATCTTGAAAGATCATCTAGTCCAATCCTCCCACCGGAGCAGGATCACCTAGACCAAGACGGTACCAGGGAGGGCAGCGATGGATTGCTAAGGATACTTAGGACTACCTTTAGCCCTTGAAGACTCTCTACTTGGTCTTTGCTTTCACACCTCCCCTGACCAGCCCTGTAGGATGGACATTTGCTCAGGAGTCTTGCTCAGCCCCACAGAAACACGCACAGCCTCACAGAAACACACACAGCCCCGGCAACGCATCAACGGCTGATCTGAGCTCTCATTTTCGAACCCTTTCTCTAAGGCCCTGCAGAGCTGGCTCAGGAAACTCTTGCTCCCAAATTTGTCATGTTCAGTTCTCAACAGATTCGATGTCTAAGAGACTAATTTAAAGTAACGGAGGCAGCGCAATCCACAACATATAAAATCTAATAATTGTACTTGCATATATATATATGTATGGGACCATGAAACTGAGTCAAAGACCCTTTTTGATGCCCTTTTTAACACAGGAGCTCAGCACCCTGGGCTTTGAATGCACCCTCGAAGAGGTTGATCTTGAAGATATCACCAAGAATCGAGTCAACACGATAACAGCTTGCACATCTGCGGAGCCAGGGGTAAAATCCCAAACCTATCTCGAGTTTCAGCATCGCATTGTCACGCAACAGCCCCATCATTCACGCTTCCACAAAAATCACCCTGTCTCATTTCTTCTTTAATTTGCAGACTGGAAACTGTCCGGGACTGGAAAGATCTACTTTTGATACGGTAAATGCAAGTTTCCCCAAAGAATCCACCCCTTCTTTTGCTGCTTGGACATTTAAAGCATTTAACGGATTCCCAAGTTTCCTAATAATTACGCTTTTTGCTGGTTTTTCTCAGAGAAAATGCCTGGAGGGCATCTATGAGGATCTGAATGTCTACAGGGCAGAGCTGAAGAACTTCAACGATCAAAAGATGCTGGCAACTATTGATAAGATGATGAAAGTAAGTTTTTCTCTCTATCCTTTCTGCTGCTTCTTGTCTTAGACCAGAATTTTTAACCCAGTTTGCTCTGTTCTGCACCCAGTCAAATCTGGTAATTAAAAAGATTACTGCTCGTTTTCCTAGAAAGGACTTGGGATAAAATAAGATGCATGAATTTTGATAAATATTACTAAGTGAGAAGAGGGAATAGATGTTAAAAGCTTGTTTGTTTAACAAAAGCTAATTAATATTTATATATATTTAATTGCCTTTGTATTGACACAGCATCTCCCAACAGCCTGGAGATTCTGGCCACAGTGAAAGCTCAGCTTAAGGGGTCGCTACACAAAGCCAGTCGTAGGCTTATTATTAAAAAAGCATCTTTATTCCCGGGCATAAAGAGCCTTTGTGCATGAATGGACACTTTTGTCTGAAGGAAAGTACAGCTGCGCATCCCAAGTCTATTAATTAAAGCATTAAGTATTTTGAATTTTATCCTAAGTCTATTCGTTATATCGTTAAATATTCCAAAATTTACCCTACTCACTATATCATTAACTATTCCAAATTGTATCCTATTCATTGTACCGTTAAATATTTCAAATTTTACCCTAAGTCTATTCATTATGTCATTAAATATTTCAACTTTTTCATTTCTGAGAATACACTCTTATCTCTAAGTCCTGCCATTTATCACTCAGAGGGAGACAAATTGAAAGAGGTTTTTGTTCCAGCCACTTTGTGCTGATAGATTTTAGCAGAGCCTGTTGGGATGGGACAAGCTGGGGGGGATGAGCTGAAACTAAAAGAGGGAGATTTAGATTGGAGAGAAGAATTTTGGATGCTGAGGGTGGGGAGAGCCTGGCCCAGGTTGCCCCGAGAGGTCGTCGCTGCCCCATCCCTGTCCCCATTGCAGGGGAGGTTGCTGGGGGCTCTGAGCAACCTGCTCTAGTTGCAGATGGCCCTGCTCCCTGCAGGGGGTTGGACTGGATGACCTTGAGAGGTCCCTTCCCACCCAAACCACTCTATGATTCCACGCTAACCCCCCCTTTACCTCTTGCCAGGCGCTGAGGTCCAGCAGCAGGAGCGCGCCGCAGCCGCCGGCGGGCACAGGGCTGACCTCCTTCAAGGAGAGGATGAGGCTCTGCAGCATCCTTCACGCCTTCCGAATCCGCACGGTGACCATCAACAGGCTGATGAACTTCCTGAGCTCCCCGGAGAGCTCGCTGTGAGCGCCCGGCTGGCCGGTACCTTGGGTAGAAATTGAGCCTGAGGATGTTTTGGAGGAAAAAACAGTCAGGTCAATACCCAGCGAGGTGCTTGGGGGCTTTTAAGGAATCTAGAGCGTAATGTTTCACAGGGTTTCTTGTAAATCATGTTTTAGTGAGGTGTTGACAGCACCTTTTAAGCTGGCATGTTCAACTTCTAGATTTCTAGGAAATAAGCTACATCGTAGCACCAAAATGTTCTCAAACCGCTGAACACTCAACTGTAACTTGTCCTCCCTATTTATTCAGCTGTAATTTCCAGAGATTGAAACGTATTTATAATAATCAATTTATTTATAACACCCCTTATTTATTCTATTTATTGCCTAATAAAGTTTGCCTAAAAAGCACAGTGGCATTTTCTTTTTTCTACCTTGAGATACAAGATGAACCAATACGATAACATCGTATCAGTCCTGCTTTTAAAATCCTTTGAATATTGCTGGCAGGTAAAGCACAGTAACATTCAGCACCAGTATCGTACTTGACAACCCCATTTCCATCTTACTTACACCAGACGCGTTTCTCTTGGCTTTTCTCTCAGACCAAACACTTCCCAGCTGAGTGACTTTCCAGCTGGGGTGAAATTCTGGCCCCGTCAAAATCAGCGGCTGAATTGTTCGTGGCAGTGAGGCGAGGATTTATGCGGAGCTTAGAAGGCCAGGAGGGATGCCGGGATGATTCTCTTCCCAGTTCCTGCCCGCAGAATATAAGCCAGCCCAGATCAAGGTGTCCATCCCCAGTGGCAGGTCTGCCCTTGGCCAAGCCATGACTTTGGCCATGGCCCAGCCGGCTGCCCCCACCGCCCATCACCACCTTCATCTCTCTCTCTCCCTTTACTTGGTTTCACCAATCTCTGCTCCTTGGCAATCCCCCTTTGATGCTGAAGGGCTGGTGGGACCTCCAGCTCTACCAGATGCTGACAGGACAAGTTCCATCCTCATCCTCTCCCCTTTTGCCAAGCGTTGGTGTTACCTGCACACCACACCAGCCCTTAACACGCCACCTTCTGAACTCCCACCGCTTGAACCAGAGCCCACAGATCACCCACGACGTAGACTGAGCCGAGGTAAGAGCAACCTCATGCCTTGGTGTTATAACTCAGCTGCAGAGTCTTCAATCCTTTTGCCTGCAAGAACAGGACCAAGCCAAACTGAAGACCATAAAAATATAATATACATATATTTTTTAAAAAGCTCCTTGATATTGATCTGTAAGAACTTGAAGGTTGAAGACATCATCTCTTTTCACCATCTGCTTCACTACCTGGTTTCCCTCATCACCCTACAAATAAGCGTCTTATTTCCAGCTTTAGATTTACTGATTTCTGCTTCTGACCAGAGGATCCTACTAGAGCTTTATCATTTTAAAGGTCCCCCTGATGGCAATTTTCCCCTGCTCATCCCAGAGAGAAGAGCCCAGGGCAGCTCTGCCTGGGCTGGAGAGCCCCTCGTCACCTTTTTGCCTACCACAGCTTTTTTTTCCCCCATTTTTTTCCCCCCTTCTGCCCCATCAGCAGAAGGTCCAGGGCACCAACACANAAAAAAAACAAAACACAAAAATGATACAACGTACAAAATCATCTCACGAAAACGGAGACAGACTATACAGAAAAGAGCAAAGAAGAAATTTCTCCAGGGAAAGTTCAAAGGTGCCTGGAGTTCCGAGTGGTGCTCCCGTGAAACCTGGCTTCGGGTTTTTAGAAAACAGAACCACAGCTTAAGGGCTGAGTGTACACGAGTATATACAGTAATTCTGGATATATACAGTGATTAAGCGCAGGAATTGATCCGCACGTTTGGGATTCTTCTTCCCTGATCTTGGGCATCCGTGAGAAACACAACGGACCTCATGATTTTAGCAACTCCATCATTTTTTTTTTTTTTTTAAGGGGACGAAAGTTCCCGCGGAACTTTTCTCCCTCTCTTTCCCTGATGCAAATAAAAACGTTTCCAGGTAACCGGCGTGTACCTGACGTCGGTGAAGTGGTTTCTTCCAGTGTTCATGTCTCTGAGGACTGGCTCAAATCGGACTAAGCTCAAATTGAAGTTCCCGTAGGTGAAGCTCAGCTCCACCGGCTGCGACTCCGGGATCCACCACGGGAGTCTTTGCTCCTCAAAGTCTCAGGTGCGCTTTTATCCGCACCAAATCTCAGCCACACTTCTTGCCCAAACGTTCCGCTGAGTGACGATGTCCGATGTCCCGCATCTTCCTTCCTGAAGCTCAGCGAGATCCCGGGGAAGCAGCCGGAGAAGCGCAACGGTTGGCCGGGGACGCTCCCACCACCCTCCTTCTGCTGCAGCTTCACCAGCTCAGCACCGAGCCGAGAAACCTGCGGAAAAGAACAGGCACAAACACATAAGGATGGTCTGGTCTCTGCAAGCTACTGCAATATTCAAGCTGAATGAGAAATGCATTAAAAACCTACGAGACAGCACAGGTTGGGAGAGTCAGATGAGGGAGGGAGCATGAGCAGCTCCCCACCCTTGGCAGCCAGATTGTATTTTGGGAGAATAAAGAAAGAATAAAGTTTTGCCTGTTCCAGAAAAAAAACCACCTCATTTAGTTTTTGAGAAAGGTTCCCCTTAGCTGGCTGAGTTCTCAGCTCCCTGAAGAACTTTGGCTGGCAGAAGGTGAACTGAGTGTAGGGAGCCCCCAGGAACCAGTGGGAGAACCCATGGGTGGTGAGGAAATACATACACACAGATGGGTCTGCAGGATCGAACCGCTAAGTCATCCGTCAGGGGAAGGAGTTAATTAACCGTGCCTAAAATACATAAAAGACCCAAACATCCCTTCTTAGGACTTCCAGAGAAGACCAAGAATTGCTTTGGGTATGTAACAACGACCTGCTTGGCCATAATGGCCAGGTCATGGTGAAAGCACTCTCAACACCTTCACCACAAAAATATTACTCATTTTATATCAGCTTCTGAAGGGAAGTATAAAAATCATAAATCATAGCATCGCTTAGGCTGGGAAAGACCTTTCAGATCATCCCTTTAAGATCATCAAGTCCAACCACTAACCCAATATCAGAAGGGAGACAATTCGGACCTACGTAGCTGGGTATGTGAACTCGCTGATGCAAATTCTTAAATATCTTAAATTTCTCTTCTGAAATTTCTTAAACTCTACATCGGGAACACGCCGATGTCATTGAATAAAGACAAAGAGGAAGGCGATACCTTGCAGGGTCTGCAGTATCTCGTAGGACGCCTTTTCACGGAGGCTTCCGTACAAAGCCTCTGCAGTCCCGTTGCTCTGTTCTCTGTCTCTCCACTTGGTTAACACCAGGAATTTTTGCATATTAACTTCTTCCTCCGCTGCCTGAATCTGCTCGATGTCTTTCATCTCCATCTGCAGACACTCGATGGCGATTTCTCTCCACTGCCGACCGAACAGCTTTGCGATCACCATCAGCTGTTGGTCCGTTAAGTTCTTCGCTTCATTTCCATCTGAAAAGACACAGAACAAAACTCAGATGGAACAATCGCTCCTCTCATTAAACTTCGTAGCTAAATTACACACTCTTGGTTCTGGCTGGGGGACGTATGAAGAAGGTGATCTTATTATTGATTATCCAGCAAGGTCAGGGCCTTAGAACCTCCCAGCCAGTTGAGATGTCTTGAAACAGCCAGAAAGGTGATGGTTGTTTTGCCTTTAATTACTACGGCTCACAAGTCTCACCCTGTGCTGTTAGGTGGCCTGAGCCACTTGCCTTCTCCATGTCGCCACTGACACACAAAACTGAAGTTCTGAGGGCTGGAAGCTCTCCTCCAGCACCTACACATCCCCATAAACAAACATCTACATGGCTACTTTTGCTGATCACTTTGGTTTTTTTCATTATTTATTCAACTCACATTATTCCTTCTGTATTTTTTCCAAGCAACTATGAGCAGTTTCTGGGTGGGAGCTCCCAGACACCAAGTATTTCTCACCATCAGGACATCACACGTCAACAATAAATGGGAGCTGATTTCACTTAGTTAGTTATTTTCCCCGAAAAACTCAGCTCAGGAGATACCCCAAAATGCAAAATCTGAGACGTGCAGCAAAAACCTCTTTCAAAACCAGCCACCGTTGCCCAGACTTAGAAGACAACTCCATTTCAGCTGCCCCTCACAAAGCAAACTTCAGCGACACAGTACCTGAGATATTGCTGGTCTTTTGCTTTTTGCTACAGAGCTCCTCTTCCTCCAAAATGCTGAGGGATGGTTTCCGTTTCTTGATGCCTGGAAGAGCAAGGGAGAGGTGACGTCACTCCTTTCGTGTCGCTTGAGCTACAGCGGTGAGAGGGGTGCACGGAGAATAAGCAGCTCATCTCCAAACGGACTTACTGGCTGCGCTCCTCTTCTGCTCATTCTTGTTCTGATCGTAATGGATCCAGTCGCCTGTTTTCAGAGGAAACGCAAGGTGAGGGGGGAATTCCCACCGCTATGCCCTACACCCAACAATCCCCCGGCACAAAACCAAGCTGTCGGGTGAATTCCAGCTGCTGAGCTGAGATTTGAGATAATGAGATGGGGTCTCCCCTTTTATCCAACATCATCCATCGCAGGCAACAGGGACTGTGGATTTTCCCCACTAAAGCAGAGCATCCTCCTGTGCACCCCGCAGCCTTCGTCTGTCTGCTCATGAGGTTACCCAGACATTTGCTACCAGACCTCCTGGAGCTCTTCTCTGTGTTTTTACCACTCCCAGCTCCAAACCTCGCTGACATACTTGTTAACATTCCTGTTAACAGCAGGAATTTTCAGGTTCAGCAGGAATTTCTCATTCAGCATCTAAGGGCTGGCTGATACCTCATCCCTCAACTCCTGCATCTTTTCAGAAGGGTGGGAAGACCAAAGACTCACTCTCTCTCAGTTTTGCTTTCCACACGGTGGCATCAGACTCCAGCTCAACCAGAGACAAGGTGAAGTCGTCGGGTTTCTCCAAATAAACTTCAATGTAACTCTTGAGTTTCAAGAGAGATCCGTCAACAAATTCAATTTCCTATACAATGTAAACAGATTAAAGATCAATATTTATCCGAAAGAGAAATCAAAGAGGAGGTACTGGGCTGCTGGCACAGATCTGAGCCCGTCTCCAGTCTCCTCAGAGTTTTGCTGGTGACTCTTAGCAGCAGGATTTCATCCCAAAATTTTAGGGCTGTAAGAGGCAAATACTTTCTGCGGCAACGGCAAATGAAGGAGAAAAACGCCCTTGACTGCAGTGCAGAAACATCTACCAAAATCCATTTTCACAGCATCCCAGGTTGGATGGGACCTCAAGGATCGGCTGGATCAACCCTCCTTGGCAAAGGCACGAAGCACGGTCTAGACAAGATCAACCCTCCCCAGCAGAGTATTCAAAGTGTCCAAACTTTTGTACCATGTTTCTAATGAAGCCACAATGTACAAAACGAGGGTTGCGGAAGGGACTTACCTCGGGAGTGATTTCAGCCTCTGGCTCACAAACTAATCTATACCTCTTTCCTTTCTGAAGCAATTTTTGGCATACAGGGGGCTTGTCAATTTTAATGAATTTCTTATTTGAGTGTTTTACGGCTCTGGAGATATCCTAAAATTTAAAGAATATGATTTAAAGGTTACTTAGTAAAGGAATCCGCATTTAAAACCTGTGCTGATGTGGTCCTTTGGGCTTTCCTCTGGCCCCAGCTCTAGGAAACGGCCGCGACCAGTTCCATACGGGAAACTTGATAGAAAGCTAAACACCATCCTAAAAAAAATAAAATAAACCTCTTCAGCTCTTGGGCTACGTCGGTGAAATTAGATGGAAAAGGTCTGTAACTCGAATAAAAGGAAGGTTGGTTGTTGCTGTCCTCTCCTCGCATTTGCCTACGTGTTGTGGAGGGGAATGGGTGAGGGAAGAAGCTCTTTCAGGTATAAACCCTGAGCTCCCTGCATTTTGGTGGTAAATGGGTTTCTGATGAATTTCTTTTCTTTAGCAGCTTGTGAGTGAGCATGTGGGATCTTTTCCATACGGAAATTTCATTTTAGAAATATATATATATGTGTATGTATATAAAGGTATTTCACAGAATCCCAGCCCGGTGGGGTTGGCAGGGCCCTCTGGAGCTGCTCTGGTGCCACCCTCCTGCCCCAGCAGGGTCACCCCGAGCAGGGGGCCCAGCAGCGGAGTGTCCAGGCGCGCTTGGAATCTCTGCACACAAGGAGACTCCACAACCTCTCTGGGCAGCCTGGGCCAGGCTCCAACACCCTCCCCGCAAACAAGTTGCTCCTCCTGCTCAGCTGCAACCTCCTGGCTTCCAGTTGGTGCCCGCTGCCCCTTGGCCTGGCGCTGGGCACCACAGAGCAGAGTCTGGCCCCAGCCTCTTGCCCCCACTCTTTAGATACTGACAAGTATTGATAATATACATAATAGACCATGTATTACGTATATATTATTATTATTTCATGCAAACACTGGCGTGAGAAAAGAGCATCCCTTCAGCATCCCCCATCCTCCCTGTAGCACCCCCATAACCAGCCTAGACACTATTCCTCCATCGGGCCACCCTGCATCCCCGCCACGAGCCGCACCTTTATAAAGGAATCGTTGTTGGTAGCCACGTAGACCCGAAAGGACAAGGAGGGATGTTGGTCGACGACTTTGTAGAGGATGACGGCGCCGTGGTACTGCACCGGCTCCTGGCTCTGGATGAGCGGCCCCACCGGCGACAGCGAGCTCACCAGCCACTTCACGTGCGACGCCGAGTAGTCGGCGGAGGGCTCGATGGCCGCGCCCTCGCCTTTGATGTGCAGAACCTTGAAGGCCAGGCCAGCGCCGTGATCTGTGGGGACACGGGGATGTCTCCGCACCTCCTGCGCCGCGCAGCCCGGAGCCTCCCGCACCCGCCGGACCAGCGACCGGCACTCACCGCCCAGGCAGAGGGAGTGGGGAAACTGGATGGAGGTGAGGGCGGAGGCCGAGTCGCAGTGCACGTCGAAGAGGGGGCCGCCCACGATCCACGGCTTCTCCACGAGGTTGGCGTATTTGCTCCAGGATAAGAGGGAGTATGTGATTTTGGCGGCCCCCGTTACCTCAAAAATCAAGCCGGTGAGGCTGCACTGGTACGTTCCTTCTCCGTCCAGCTGCACCCTGCCGTGGGCAAGAGCGACACCGTTAGTTTAATTTCCACCTCCTAACAAATACCAAAACAATGTGGTTTGCAAGGGATAACAGAGAAACTCCCTCGCCAACAAGCGCAGAGCACTTTATCTGAGCAGCACAGATGCCACAACACTGTTTTTTCCTTCAGTCTCTATGTTTAAACCATCCCTGGAGTGTTAAAAGCTGGCCGGGAGGAGCCAGCCAGCGCACGCAAAATAACTGTAAGGAACATTTTGCGTAACGCTTCCTGCAAACAAAGCAGCTGCTCTTCCACAGAGGGTTCAACCCAGGCCGGAGCCAACTGAAAACACCAACGTCGGACACAGAAAACACCAACACCGCGTGCGGATGGCGATATCCAAGCAGGAGAGAGGGAGCCCAGGGCTGGAATCCGAAGAGAAATGGCAAGCCAGTGCAACCGGGGAGGGCGAGTATTCCTGCGAAGCAGGGCAAGACCCCTCATGTGTGTCTGGATGAAAACAAGCACGTGAAAATGCGCCTGATGTTAATTACTGCAGCAAGACGAGGCAGGCAGGACGTCATCCTAAGAGCTTTCTTGGCCCGGGATCCGGAGGCAGCGCAGGCAGCTGCTCTAAACCGGTTTATTTTTAAGGATTTGGGGGCAGCTTCTGGTATAACTCCAAACCCATTTGGGCAGCAAATCCGTCCTTTTCCCCACTTAAACCAAAGAGAGAAGTATCTCGAGGAGCGCGATGGAAATGCACCCCCAATATATTATAAAAATCCATACACGTGTTGTCCTCCAGCCAGTCTCCTCGGGGTCACTTGCTCCTTCTCCTCCTACAAATAGACGCAGAGGAAATAGATTTTAAAAGCGATAAGAGAGAACTACAATTTGCAAATTATCTCATGCAAAATACGTGGGCTGTTGGGTTGAGGTGGTTTTTTTTTTCTTTATAAACGTACATTTTCCTTCCTGCAATGCTCGCAGGGCGGCAGACAGTTCGCTCCTGGTGAGAAAACAGGAAGATCAGCTCATTAAAATCAGAGTAATTAAACACTCAGAGATAAAAAGCAGCTCTCGAGAGATCTGTTCCTACCCGACTCATTGCAGAGCGGTGACGGCTCCTTCTCCTCCTGCTCTTCAGCTACAACAAAAAAAAGAAAAAAGAAGTTTGCAGCAAATCTCTCAGCTTCCAGCGGGTTTCCGTGGCCGTATTCAGCAAGGACAACCGACTTAATTAATCAAACCCACCCACTTCATTTGCTTACATTCAGAAAAACCCAAGGAGGATATTCCTAGGGCTAAGTTCCTGCCGGCACACTTGCACGCTCGGGCGCGCAGGGTGGGGACGGAGCGGAAAATCGGGACACAACCTTTGTCAAGAGCTCAAAACTTGCCCGAACTGCTGGAAATTTTCATGGCGGTTAAAATAAATCTTTGTGCCCAGGATGAGTCGCGTCGTGCCAAGTACAAAGTTCAACAACCCTGGCGCAGAGAGCAGGTAACTGCACGGCTGGCGGGGTGTTTGTCCCTAAAATGATTTTCAAGTGCTTGAATCCTCCTCACTAACCCCTGGCACAACGGGGAATGAGTGGAGCTGACACAGCAGGCAAAAACTTTCAGCCCGGAGGGTGGATTTGGCAGCAGAGCTGTGGCGGTGCCGAGGCGCAGGGATGGGCTGGCTGCTCCCTCCTGCTCCCCAGCTCACCCACAGCCCCAGCCGGGCTGTGCCAGAGTCACCCTTGGGCAGCAACAGTCTCCTGGGACGGCAGATGGGCGAGAGGCAGAAAATGCACGGCCTGGCAAGCAGCAGCAGACACCACCCCAGCGCCTTGGCTCCCATCCTGCGGCGACGCCGGTCCCTGAGCAGCAGCGGGGCGGCAGCTCCTGAGGCGTGGGGGAGCTCGGCTCAGCTCCATCCATAGAACCACAGAATTAACAAGGTTGGAAAAGACCATAGAGATCAAGTCCAACCCGTAACTTATTACCTAACCTATCGCCAACCTATTACCCAATATCATCTCATCATCTCATCATCTAAATCCTGTCCCTGAGGACATCATCCAACCTCTTCTTGAACACTTCCAAGGACGGTGACTCCACCACCTCCCTGGGCAGCCTATTCCAACGGGGAATCACTCTCTCTGCAAAAAAGTTCTTCCTAATATCCAGTTTAAACCTCCCCTGACGCAGCTGAAGACTGTGTCCTCTCCTTCTGTCCCTGGCAGCCTGAGAGAAGAGACCAAGCCCCATGTGGCTACACCATCCCTTCAGGGAGTTGCAGAGGGCAATGAGGTCTCCCCTGAGCCTCCTCTTCTCCGAGCTAACCAACTCCAGCTCCCTCAGCCTCTCCTCAGCCCCCATCTCCCCGCGCCAGGTTCTGTTTGCAAAGCGAGGCACCCCCTGTGCCCCCCTTTCCTCGATACGCTCGTTTCACCCAAAGACTCAGAGGTGACGGTTGAGCCAGTCCTGAATCGCTCTCGTGCCATCACGTGTCCTCATGGATCGCTTCTCGGTGCTGGCTCCCCCACGCCTCGCAAGGGGGATGGATAGAAGGAAAGGAAAATACACTCACCCGACCTTCTTCCATCCGACTCCTCCGCATCTGGTGAGAAAAAGCTTTGCGATTAGTTAACTAACGACCGCCCGCCTTGCCTGCAACCAGAATAAACTGCTGGCGGTGGAACCCGGCTAAGCGCAAACCCCGCAGGCTTTTCACTCCAACGCTTCCTTTTAATTCTTTTCCCGTCCATCCTGTTTTGCCGCTTTTGCCGCCAACTTGGCAGTAGCTTTACGGCCTCTCGGTGTTCGGACAACGGCCGTGGTGTAAAAACATCTACGGGTTTTGTGTCTCCACGGCTAAAGCCGCTCTGCTGTTACTGCTCCGCTCCAAACGGAGCGGCCGGGAAACCATCGGCTCACGACAACACTCGGCTTCTCGCGCAGTCACTGAATTAACAAGTCTTAGAATAACCCGGAGGCTGTTGCCACAAAAAAGCTGCTGATTTAAACGGAACGTACATCATCAATCAATCGATCTCGAGGCGATGCTCACCTGACTCCTCCGACTCCTCCTCCGAGCTGCTGCTGGAGCCGCTGTCGGAACTGTCTCCTCCTTAACGAAATGAAACCCCGTTAGTCACTGGCAGATGGAATCAAGCAACGCCAGGTAAGGAAAAGGATCCTCTGGAGGTTTAGCTACATCGGGCTGGTGGGCGGGTTAGGTAATATAACAGAGGAAGAAAAATATTGAGGCGCCCTTAGGCTGAGAGGAGCATCAGAGTGTGAAATCCCAGCAACAGAGGAGACTGGGGGGGGGGGAGTCCATCAGACCCTTCCGCAGGGTCCGTGGGGTGCTCGAGATGCTGAATTTTAATGTTTTCTACAACCTGGGATGATTTGGGAGCTTCCCCCGCAGCACATCCCTCCCAGCTCAGCCAGTTCAACTGTGGTTCGCTGTGGCAGGCCCGCCAGGTGGGAGAAGGGTCGGTGGGAACCAGCGTGTCCCGCCAGCGATGTGTCTCGCGGGGACGTGTCATACGAGGCGTTAACAAATTACTGTGTCAAATTCAGCTGAGGGGAACGCAGGACTGCAAAGCAAGCGACTCGGGGGCTCAGAGCAGAGCCCGCACGGTGGGTTTATCGTGCTGCGGGGAAATGATGGGTCACCCCACCCTGTGTGTGGGGAAAGCCCTGGACCTCCCGGTCGGTGCTCACCCGCTGGGTGCTCCTCGGCAGAGCCCTCTCCCTCCGTGCTGCCAGTCACCGCCTCTGCAAGAGAAAAGCAGCCGAGGGATAGGAGCTTAAAAAGATTGAACTCAATTCTCGGCAGTTTTGTACTGTGCAGGTCAGAGGAAGGGAATAAACAGGAAAGGAATTTGAACTTTAAAAACCAGTATAATAAAAACAATACCGTAACTCTTATGCACTAAACTAAGGGATTACACGGCGCTTTTTGAAGGCAGCAGGTGTAAAACCATCATCGTTTCCATTTCGAAGGGTGAACGTTTCCTCCTAACAGCCCCGCATTTCACAAAACGACCCTACCTTTCTCATCCGACGAGAGCGACTCGGCTCCGCTGCAAGACAAAACGGGAAAGGCGTGAGCAGATCCTCCTCGGCACGACGGGCATCTCCCCCCTCCCTGCCCGCTGGCACCGCTCCGGCCTTGGCCGGGGAAGCAGAGGTGGTGAGGGAGCTCGGGATGGGGTGTCAGCGATTAAATATCCATGATCTCTAATTGAATCACCCACGGCCCCGGTGCTCGCCCTCCCCACGGCGGGGCTGCCCGGCTCTGCTGCACCTTCCCCGCTGGCACCAGCCCTCGGCCCTGGCCTCTTTTGCAAAGCTCCCGGGGTTTGGTGCCAAGCGCCCGTTGGTTTTGGTGCGGGTCCAACCAATCCTCTTCAGCAGAGCGTGAGGCGAAGATAAACGCGGGACAGGCGACTCCGAGCGACCCTGTCGCCCGTTTGTGATCCGCGGCAAACCCAGACTGGCTTTGAGTCTCTGTTTGCTCTTGGAAAGGGGAAATGTGCCGGGGTTATCGTTTCAAGATAAAATCGGGTCTGGAAACCTTCACACGGAGCTCCACAAAGCTCCACAACACCCTCCCGGTGGCCCCAATGAATGAGCCCCATAAAAGGGGATTGCAGCGGTTACCAGGAACCAGCGGGTGACACCAAGATCTCCGTGGCTTTGGTGGCACAAGAAAACACCTCAGCTCCTCCGTCCAGCCAGCGGGAATGGCACCCGTGTGCCATGCAGGCAGAGAATCAGAGAATCTCTGAGGTTGGAAAAGACCCTTGGGATCATTGAGTCCAACCCTCAGCCCTACTCTGCAAAGTTCCCCCCTAAACCATCTCCCCCAACACCACAGCTAAACACCCTTTAAACACAGCCAGGGATGGGNGCTGCTCTTCTCTCTCTCCTGCCCACTGTCTTAATGCAACATGAAATTCTGGCCAGTCCCTTTTGGTTTAGTCTGCAGCCTCACCTCCATGGCCTATATTCCCATAGCGATTTTTTCAGCGCTGCAGGCACGGGGGGAGCTGGGTGGGCGCAGGGGGTGCTCCCAGCTCAGCCCGCAGCTCTTTTTTTGTGGGGCAAGGGCGGGGAAAACAAGAGGCAGGAGAAAGCGGGTGAGGGTTTCAGCGCCGGGAAATTACACCGGAGGGTTTCGCGCTTCCAAACGGCATCTTGGAAAGAAAATGGAACGCCAAACCCAAGCGATGCTACAGGCTGTTGGACCCCAGAGCTGCGGCGCGAGCCAAGCGCCGTTTGTGCAACTCTCCCAACCAAGCGCTGGCTCGCTGAACACGCTGAACACGCCGGGGCTCTGCAGCTCCCTCCGGCTCCTGCTCGGCTGGAAACAAAGCAGCAGGGGCACAAAAAAACCCCCACCTGAGGGTGTTCAAGGCGAGAAACTAAGGCAAGAGGGGAGGGAGGCATCGCCAGCTTCACAGGTAGACACGGGACACAGAAACACACAGGAAGGAAACGAAGATGGACAAAATACACACAACACAAACACACACACCCCCCACACACAAACGCACCGCACAACCAAAACACACACACAAATACACCAAATACACACAAACACACAACACACACACAACACAAACACACACAAATACACAACACACACACACAACCAAAACACAGACACAAATACACACCACAAACACAACACACACCCCAACACACACAACACACAAACCCACGCCCCCGCCGGGCTGTGGCTGTTGTTTCCCAGCCCCGGCCGAAGCTCCAGAGCAGGGGCGGAGCAGGGTTCGAGGAGGGCTGGAGCAGGGTTGGGTCCGAGGAGGGTTCGCGGGTGCAGCCCCCCCCCGGCTCCCAACGCTCTCCGCTGCCGCTCGGTGCGGGAATCCCCGGCGGGGGCTCCCCTGGGGGCTGCGGAGCCGCAAGCGAAGAGGCTCGGGGGGGCTCGGGGGGGTTCGTGGGCTGGAGGCGGAGCCGCAGCGACCCTGGCNACATCGCGCGCGGCAGCGGGAGGCGCGCGCCGCCGAGCGCGCCACCTCCCCGCGCTAAGGGGCGGGGCCGCGGCAGGACACGCCCACTGCGCACAGGCCACGCCCATTGGGGGGTGCCCCGCCCGGGGATACTGGGGATACTGGGGACACGGGGTAGGGGTGAGAGGGAGGGGGGGGCGAATAGGGATGGAACAGGGAGAGGATTGGAATAGAAATGGAATGGAAATGGAATAAAATCGGGTATATTAGGACAGAAGAGAAATAGAATCGGATAGAACAGGATAGGATAGGAATAGAAATGAAATGGAAATAGAATAGAAATAGAATAGAAAGAGAAGAGAAAGAGAAGAGAAAGAGAAGATAGAATAAAATAGGGTATGAGAGGATAGAATAGAAATAGAGATTAATATAAATGAATAGAATAGAATAGAATAGAATGGAACTAGAAGAGAAATAGAATAAAGTAGGGTATAATATGATAGAATAGCTAGAGAATAGGATAGAATAGGAACAGAATAGGAATAGAATAGCAATAGAAATGGAATAGAAATGGAATAAAATAGGGTATAATATGATAGAATAGAATAGAATAGGAATAGAATAGGCTAGGCTAGAGTAGAAATAAATAGAAATAGAAATGGAATAGAAATGGGATAGGATAGAATAGAATAGAATAGAATATATTGTATGTGCTTACTCAATACATGGTGTCTCTAAGTGCGTGTCATTATATATAGTAAAACAGAACAATAGGATTGCAGAATAGGTTGGAAGGGACCTTGAAGCTCCTGGAGTCCACCCATTCCCCCAGCACTGCCAGGGCACCACTGCCCCGTGTCCCTCAGCACCACATCTCCACGGCTTGGAAACCCCTCCAGGGATCAGGGGGCCTGCCCCTGAGGTGCTGGTGGGGCTGCTGTTTAGGAAAAAACTACCAAAAATAAAAGAAAGAACAAAACACAGCCCAAACCCACTGCAGCCCCATGATTCTCATCCTTCTCTGCTGGTGCCAAGCCGAGGCAGGTCCCGGGCGCAGGCAGGGTACGGGGGGGTCACCCTTTGTTTGTGCCCAGGGCGCACACCAGAAGAAAAGATAAGCTCTCTAAACAAACGTAAGGCTATAAGCAAATAGAGTCTCAAAAAGCTGTTGCAGGTGCCTTTGAAGTGCTCGGCTCCCAGCTCCTCCTTATCCCCAGGAAAATAAACGTGCAGAGCGAGCGGGAACGAGCAACAACACCCGGGCTGCAAAGGGGAGGGGGGTGTGTGTGAAACTGGGATTGAAACGGGACCAAATAAATAAATAATATTGATGTGAGACAGCGGAAAAGTGACATAAAAGGGTCAACTCGGGCAGAGCTGAACAAGCCAATGGAGGCGCCGAAGGAAATCCCCTCACAAGGACGGCCAAGTCCAGCCTGGAAGGAAACAAAGGAGGCGGAAAAACTTAATGGAGCGGCAACACGAGTTTGAAAGTGAAAATAAGCGCCTGCAATAGCACATAGTGAAGAGCAGGTAACAAAAGAAAGCAAGATGGAAGAGAAATGAGAAAAGGAAGATGGTTACGTGATCGGGGCTGGTGGTTTTGGCTGTCCCTTGACTGCCGCTCGGAGCTTGCTAAGGGGGGATGACCCCAACCATGGTTTTCCTGACTTTTTCCAGACATGCTCACACGGAGGTGCAGAAACATATCCCTGCAATAAACGTGCTGCTAACAATGCCAGCACCAAGTATTCATCCACAATCGTGGGGCGGGCCCTACCCGGCGCACGTGGTTTGTAGGGTCGCACACCGGCTGTGTCGCTTGATCCAAACCGCTCCGATTCAGTCCTTTCCTTTGAGAGCCTGGTTCACCGCCAGCACCTACTGGTCCAGTTTGGCATCAGCAACCCTTTCCCAGTTTAAACTGGAGCCACGCAGTGCTGAAGCAAGGCTTGAATTCAGCTTCCCGAAGCAGAAATCATCTCTCTTTCAAGGACAGGGAGAGGATGGAGAGTGATTTACGGGTGGCTTTAATGGCTCTTGATAAGCTAGTCCTTAAAAAAACCAACAACAACAAAAAGAAATGAAGAAAAAATAGAAAGCTGAAGGGTTAATTGCGCCTGGGACAAGTTCTCGCAGGCAGCGCCGCGAGCTTTTCCTGCCTCTCCTCTCCAAGAGGAGGCACATGAATTCCCATCACCGAGGTCTGCTGAGGAAAACAGCACAGGTGGCCATCCAAGCCTCCACCGAGGATCCGGGATGCAGAATCTGAGACGCCTCCAGATTTTTCCGAGGGTGCCAGACACTTGTCACCTAAAAATCAGACTCCACTTGAGCTGTTCAGGTGAGGCCCAGTGAACCCAGCTGGCCAGGGCCACCCAGAGCATTCCCACCCTCCTCCCACTGCAGACACCCCCTCCCCAGATATGTCCAGGGCTTTCAGAAGGAGGTTTTCCAGCACAGAAGTTGATAATGACACTGAATTATTACTATCATCATCATTATTACCTAGAGCAGGCTACACATTTGCTTTTTGGGTACTACTTGAGCGACTATTGCGTTTCCCCCAATACATACAGAAAATGAGGGAGACCTGAAGAAAACTGATGCAAATGCTCCTGAATAGTCCACGTAGAGGTCTCAGCTCTTCTTCTGCCCATGCCAGCCACGACAACGCTAACTCCGAAGGCTACAGGACTTTCAGTGCTCAGTGCACTCGTATTTTTCAAGCAAAGTTCCATCAGTGACCAGTTGCTGTATTTGGTTGGCCGGGCACCATCCCAGTACAACAGCCCGTGTGTTCTGGCCATGCATGGGAACACTAAAATGTATGCAGAGAGAGGGACTTTGTTTGGACGCGCTCAAAGAATCGCTATTCACAAAGTCAGCCAGGGGTTTGTGAGAGGAGCCTGTGCCAAGCTGAGACCAGGGGCTGGAATTGTGACTCTGGGACAGGGCCTTGTTCTGTAGAGTCGACTCCTCTCCGTCAGGAAATCAAGATCTTCTCATCCAAACGACAAACGAGTCGCGCCCTTTGCGTTCGATCCCTTTGCAATTACCTTAAAGGTGCAATTAGCCACGTTCAAATTGCACAGGCAGCAGCCGCCGCGCTTCCGAAGCCTGGTGCTTTTCCTCATCCTTATGTGTCCCTCATGTCCTTGCTAAGCAGCCCCTCTCATAACCCTCCACCAGCTTCACCAGAGCAGGGGCCAGGACCTTATCTGCTGTGATGAGCTTGTTCCTCTCCAGCTCTTGCTCTACCCTCCAGTTAACCAGGTGCTCCTGCAGCTGCAGGACCATTACTTACTGACGGCAGCAGGATTAGGTTGTTTCCCTGAAAGGAAGGGATCGATTTTAATACTAGAAGTTTCCAATCGCTACGGCTTCCTCCTTGGCACTGTTATATATGATAGAAGCATACAGTCCTAGAATTGTTAAGGTCAACCGTTTCCCCAGCCCTGCCAGGGCACCACTGCCCCGTGTCCCTCAGCACCACATCTCCACGGCTTGGAAACCTCTCCAGGGGTCAGGGGGACTCCACCCCTGCCCTGGGCAGCCTGGGACCCGCCTGGGCAACCCTGGACAGTGCCCAAGAAATTGTTCCTCAGCTCCAACCTCAACCTCCCCTGGCTGAGGCAACTTGAGGCCAGCTACTCTCGTCCTATCCCTTGTTCCTTGACAGAAGAGACCGAGCTGCAGCGACACATCTCGATTCAAGGTGAAACCATCCCCTAAATATCATCTTCTACCATTTATTTATCCGACACCTCCAGTTGCATTTCCACAGGTGATGGGCTCACGGGTTATTGTCTGTCTCCCGCTGTTGGCAGCTGGCAGAGCGGGTGAGGAAGAAGGGAGCCAGGCACGCAGCCAGCCCCAAACGGGTCCCTGTGCTGGAGCTGGGACAGAGAGTAGTTAACATTTCTCAGGATTAATTAACAGAGGTGCTTTGGGCAGGTGGGCTGAGATGGGCGCTCCCCAGGGCTGGGTGCCCCTGGCCCCTAAATGCTTTCACTTGTCCTCCCCCAGCCCCCCCCAGCATCTTTCTGGCTGCCCTTAAAATGCTCCTGAGCAGCACCAAGGCTCAGCCGCCTGCAGATGGCAACAGCTCCTCAGCCCTGCTCGGTGGAGGGGAAAAATGCTCATTTCCTCCAAAAAGAAAGAATTAAAATAATGTTTCACTGCGGGGCAATAGCGCTGTGGAGAAGTCAAAGCTCGACTGCCTCTAAATTCGGAGGGGGGGCTGTTTAATCACACCCTAAAATTACACATGGGCTCGTCAGGGAGCTCTCTGAGCTCCTACTGCACTGCTCGGACGGTTCTATTTATGCTGTAACAATATTTTGATATTGTATGTTTTTATATATAATTTTTTTAATATTGTAAAGCAGAAAAATGTGGGGTTTGCAGATCCGGGTTTTACTCAGTTCCCAACACTTATTTTTTTCTCCTACGGTGGATTGTCTGCCCGGATCCTACACAACGTATGTCAAACATACAGACACGGCGTCATATATGCTCTTGCATTCAATAAATCAACCCCACACTCACTCTTCTGACAGCTGAGCCCTTGGGAAGCTTTCTAATTTTTAAAATTAAAAATCTTTCCGTTCCAAAGGCCAATTCCCAGTGACCTGGCCCCGAAAGCGCCGCGGTGCTGTGTCACTCCAGCACTGCCGAGGACGACTCAGGTCCCCATCGCGACTCCCAGGGAAGCAGATCTTCCCAGTTGGAAAGAAACCCGAAGACGTTAAAAGGCCTTTTTTCGATACTTTGGGTGCACGCGGTTTGATTTTTCTTCAATAAAAGGCAGGGACTGGCTGCTGCTTGCAGAAAGAGAGCAAGTCAGGAGAGAGGAGGACTCTGAGCTGGGGAAGGGGAGGAAGGAAACGAGCTGGAGCTGCTGGATGGGGCGGAAAGGACGGACAAAACCTCTGGCTGCAGCCGACGGAAGCGCAGTGGAAAGGCAGGGCCGCTGGGCACACGTGGAAATGAAAACGGAAAGAGGAAAAACAGAGTTTTAGCCTCAAACCCACATTAGCCTGCCCGGTAAAATACATATCAAGGGGCACCGCTGAGTTTGAGGAGGCGGCAGCTGGAAAATCAGCGATTCCCCTCGAAGTCACATCCAGGGATGCCCCCAGGAAAGGTGACGCGTCCCAGCCACAACAAATATCCCTGGATTTTAGCTCAGAAAACACAACTGTGATCAGCGTGGGCTGGATCCCAGCGCCCTCGTCTGCATCCTGCTTCATCTCCGATTCCGTAATTGCGCCCAGACCCGGGTGCCACATCCAGGCGTTAGCTGGTTTTAATTTCCACTGACTTCTCCGCAGACAGGCTTTTGTCTGGAAGCTGTAAATGAAAGCATCACACATATATCACCACTTGGGATGCGGTGTCGTCACTTGGAGAAGTAATTACCAACAGCCATCTCCTTCTTCGAGGTGAAAAGGCCAGAAATACGTCGCTGGAGTCCCTGCTACTCAGAAACCGGTGCAGACCTGTGTCGTGTAATCATGCCACCCATGTTTACTGGATATTCACTGTATTTATCCCATTCTGGATCCCCAAGAGCTGACAGAAATTGCAGGAGGCCTCAGAACATCTGCGCTGAGGATGAAATACATGGCATGGGGAGGGAGGAAGGTGCTCTGGGCTCAGGATCACGTTTGGAAACTTAAAATCCTATCAACTTGCAAAAAGTCCCACGCTGACAGACACGCCGCACACGAACCATGTGCTTTGAGCTTTTCGTCTGCTTAGAAAAGAACTGTTTGGGAGCGCTGCATAAAAATCTCCACATCCTGGATGATACCCCAGCACTCCTGAGTCCTCTGGTCTCCTCGACCACCCAAGCACCTCCCAGATAGAATCATAGAATCATAGAATAATTAAGGCTGGAAAAGGCCTCTGAGATCACCGAGTCCATCCTAGGACCAACCACCACAGCAGCTAAACCCTGCCACTGAGGGCAGCATCCAGTCTGCCCTTAAACCCCTCCAGGGATGGGGACTCCACCACCTCCCTGGGCAGCCCATTCCAATGTTTTATCCTCCTTTCTGTGAGGAAGAGCTTCCCAACATCCAACCCAACCCTCCCCTGGCGCAGCTTCAGGCCGGGCCCTCTCGGCCTGGCACAAATTGCCTGAGAGAAGAGCCCGGCCCCCACCTGACTACACCTTCCCTTCAGGGAGCTGTAGAGAGTGAGAAGGTCCCCCGATGATCTTGTTAAAATGGAATTGATACCATTTAATTGTCAAAACCGCTTTAAACCATCGGTAAACCATTGGTATTTCAGAAGGTGACTAAGAGCTTTCCACACACCATCACCTGAGCAGGTGACAATCCAGGTCCCAGTGCTACGGAGCTGTTGGCACAGGAGGAATCCAAACCACGTGGTTTTGCCAAGGGGGGACCAAAACTACAAAGCAGAGCCAGAAAAAAAAAACCCTTTCCCTGCACCAAAATAATTAGAGCAATTCCAATCTGCCTCGAGATCATCACAGACATTTCCTACTAAACTCTATTACTCACTGAAAACCTGGTCCCTTACATCTATTTATAGAATCACAGAATCGTTAAGTTTGGAAAAAGACCTTTAAGATGATTGAGTCCACCCATTCCCCCAGCCCTGCCAGGGCACCACTGCCCCGTGTCCCTCAGCACCACATCTCCACGGCTTGGAAACCCCTCCAGGGATCAGGGGGACTCCACCCCTGCCCTGGGCAGCCTGGGACACGCCTGGGCAACCCTGGACAGTGCCCAAGAAATTGTTCCTCAGCTCCAACCTAAACCTCCTCTGGCTGGGGCAACTTGAGGCTGGTTCCTCTTGCCCCATCTTGTCTAATTTGTACCTTCCCCTCTTGGGCCAGTTTTTCACCCCAAATCCTCATCAGGGAAACCTGGGATGCAAAGACTTCACCTGTGTGTGTTTTCTTAAACCACAACCCAAACCAGAAACAGCCCAGGAAGCCCCTGGAGATGTCCCAAGCATGTCCTGCCCTAACAGAGCTTCATCTTGCCAGCAGCTGGGCACGCCAGTACCATCACGGAATCACAGAATAGTTTGGATTGGAAAAGACCTTAGAGGTCATCGATTCCAAACACTTAGTTTGAGCTGCCTTGGCAATGTTTGCGCAGGTGGCAGGTGGGGTCACCAGCACCATTCAGCACGTCCACACTGAGAAGACACCTGTTAGGAGCCTGAAAACCAGGCTGAGAAGGCTTGGAGTTCAGCAGCACACCGGTCAGATAGCAAATCAATAGCAGGGTCATTAAATAACAGCTCTAAAAAGGCAATTAGTTAATTACATAGCAAATAAGGAGCATCGGTACACGGCGTGGCGGGGGTTTCTTCTCCCAACACCAAAACCATGAGACATTGCCCATGTTTTTATCCTGACTCTCAGAATTTAAATGTCAGCTCCCCCAGATGTGACCGAACTCGCACCGGGGCTGGGGAGGACACGGCAAATCTGCTATTTTAGCTTGAGCAGACCCACGCACCTCATTGCCCAACGTGGAATGTTTGCCCTTTTACAGCCAGCCCCCCCCAGTACGTGGGCTGCCGAAAGGGACCCAGCGAAGCCCAGCTGCCTGGTGGCCACCGGGACCCCTCAGGACCAAGGAGTGGAAGCCGGGGGTGGCCGTGCCGGACACGTTCCCGTTTGCTGCGCTGCCTCCGAGGCCGGCACGGTCATTTACGGCGCGTAATCGCCGCGGTTAAAAATAGCGGGGTCAAACCTCCCCCGCCCCCTCATCCTCTGCCGCGGCTGCTGCCCCCACGCCGCATCCTCAGCATCCCCATCCCTCCTGCTTATGCTTTTTCTAAGAATCACAGAATCGTTTCAGTCAAAAGAGCCCTTGAAGATGATCAAGTCCAAGTGTTAACCCAGCACTGCCTGGGCACTGCTAAGCCATGTCGCTCAGCACCATGTCTACAGGAGATGCTCATGGGGCTACACGGCACCACGGGCAGGATGAGTCCCTGCTGGGCACAGAGCCCCTTGTCTGCCCTGGCACGGCTATCGGCCCCCTTCCACCAAAACTGTTCTTACTCTCTTTCAAAGCTTTTTACCAGGCTACCGACCTGCTGCTCAGATGATGCCCCGACTGGCCTCGGTTGCTGGGGCTGGTGGAGTTACCCCCAGAGAAATCCCTCTGGCTGCAGCACGTTGCCCAGGCGCAGGGGCTCCAGGGGAATCAAGATGGTTCTGGCAAAAACTGGGGTAGGAAATGTTTAGTTTAGTAAAAGTAAAGCATCTTCAGACAGAAAAGAAGACGGAAAGGGGAACAGGAGAGGGTTTCCAGCAGGGTGATGCTCATTCCCTATGCCTGGGGAGCCCCCATGTGCTCCATGGTGGTGGGCTGCCCAAAAACTGGGGTAACCTGAAATTAACAGGCTGGTTTGGGTGAGAAGGGACCTTTCAAGCTCAGCTCATTCAACCCCCCTGCAGGGAGCAGGGCCATCTGCAACTAGAGCAGGTTGCTCAGAGCCCCCAACAACCTCCCCTGCAATGGGGCCAGGGATGGTGCAGCGACCACCTCTCGGGGCAGCCTGGGCCAGGTTCTTGCCATGCTCAGCACCAACAATCTCTCCCTTCTCCCCACTCTCAATCTCCCTCTTTTAATTTAAAACCATCTCCCTTCTTCCTGTCCCAACAGACTCTGCAAAAAAGTCTATCCCCATCTTTTTGACAGGCCCCTTGGAGCACTGAAAGGCGACAAGAGGGTCTCCCAGAGACCTTATTCCAGTGAGGGGCAGCAGCAAAGCAGCCGGGATGCAGCCAGGGCGACCTCGCTCGGGGTGTAGAAGCTGATGGAAGGGAGCAAGATCCCTGCTCATCCCCGGGGCACGGGGCGAGCACCCCTGGATGCACCCCCGTTGTGAGCAGACAGACATTATTTCACCTCCTGATGCTCGCTCGGGGTGAGCTCGGGATGCGTGAAGGCGGCCGGTGAGGACCCGGCCAGCTGGGAATGAGCAGCTCCTCCGGGTGCCTCCTGACTCATGCGATTCGTGTGGGTGGCAGAAAAACCGCTCGGAGAGAAAAAGGAATGGGAAAGAATCCGTTGCTATATTTAACCACAAATAATAGGAAGAGGCTGAGATTTTGGGCTACGTTGTAAATAACAGTGAGATGAAATCATCGCAGAAATCCATGACTGGATCATGGCAGCCTCTTGAGAAACAACATGACTAACGAGGACCGTGGCTCGGAAAAATGTTGCCCCGGTGAAAAAAAAAAAGTTAAACCCCTTTTTTCTGGTTATTCCAGACCGCTGCAGAGACCTTTCCAACTGTGACAAACTGTCCTTTATTGCTTTTTGGTTGTTTCCCTATTTTAATACCTTTCAGCAGCGATGTGTTGAGCTGCTCACCCATCCATCCATCCCTCCATCCACCCATCCATCAGCGGCCATCCAGCCTCCTCCTTGTCCACAGCCACCGGGGCTTGGAATTAAGGATGATGTTGGATGAAGGTTATAATCCTGGAATTAGTTGGAGAAATTAATATAATTTGGTTCAGAAGAAAAGCAGCTACTGGAGCAAAGGGTCCTTATTAGAGGAGCACTCTTGGGATTATAACGATGCTCATTATCTGTGACGCTAAAAGCTCAGCCAAAACCCCCTGTGGGAACAGGAGCCTTTCCACAGAGTTGAAGGTTTCAAGTCCTAATTGCGAAGAGTCATTGCAAGAGGAAAACCAGGACAATCCAATCTTCCTAAGCCTTATTCGTAGGAATAAAATAAAACCCATTGACGGGGACACGGAGTCTGGGAAGCCTGACAGCACGCTTGGTATTGGTATCGCTGCCCTGCGGTATTTCCACCTTGTATTTATTTGAAGAAAATAGATTTAATTTCTGGAGGAGATCCAAACCTGTTAACGGGAGGAGCGACCTCAGGAATTAGAGTCACGCAGGAGTGTTTCAGCCTCACGCTCTCTCACTTTCTCTGGGTTTCAAGAGTCTAGCAGCAAATATTTGCTGGCAGTGGAGATTTCTGAGCTGTGAGGCAATGGATTTTTATTTTATTAATTATTTTTTCCCCACATGTGCAGAGTCATCTTCGTGTTTCTCCAGCCTTATTGCAGTTACAGATGTGCTGGGAAAATGTGAAGCAATAGATCTCAGCTCAGTGTTTAATTGGAGCAAGTCAGAGCTTTCCTCGAGCTGCTGCTCCAAGCTCGCTGCCGAAGAGCTTTCTCAAGAGCTTCTTTCGCCTTTTTACAGCAAGATTTAAAACTTGCTCTTTATTCTGGCAGACCACTGTGGTGATGGACACATGGATGGAGTCACTGCCTTGCCAGGGAAGCCCTTGGTCTCTGCTGATGCCGGGGCAGCTTTTATCCCATTTGGACCAAAACCACCCCCCCCAGATACAGCCTCACCCACTGAGCACCCCAAAATTTGGCACTGCACTTACTGGTTTGGGGATCAGCAACAAACCTCGACAACGGAGCTGGGGAAGGGTCTAGAGCACAAGTCTGGTGAGGAGCAGCTGAAGGACCAAGGCTTGTTCAGCCTGGAGCAAAGGAAGCTCAGGGGAGACCTTCTCATTCCCAGCAATCTCCTGGGAGCCTCTGGCGCCTCCATCCTTACCTTGAGGGAGTCCAGAAGCTCCCCACGCTCCCCAGCTGGACAATTGCCTGTGGATCAGCTGGGCTGGGGGTGGAGGGTTATCACCCTGTTTCAAGGTCCCACATGCAGAGGAGGAGAGGCAAGAGCCGATCCTTCAGGAGCTGGGCTGGGGGTTGCTGCATCCCAGTTCTCACTGCCCCAATGCTGCCACCTCCTCAACCAGACCAGCTCAGGGATGGGGCTACTTGGGAGCCCAGGGGTGGCAGCAGCCCGTCTCTCCGCAGTTAGCACCCTAGGGAGCTGGTAAGCAGTCTCTACACCCTGCTGGCCCTCAACAGAGCAGCCACGCTTCCAGAAATCACCTTTCCCTCATCCTCATTAGCAGCGGCAGCTGCCGACAGCTTCATCACTCACAGCAGCGACACCAATTACTGCTGATAGAACCAATTACCCACCCCCCTGCCTGCCCACCACACCCACATGGGAACCTGCACCTAGGCAGAAGACACTCTCCAGACATTTCCAGAAGCCCAACCAGCAGCTGACAAAAAGGGTTTCTCCATGGAAAGGGTAGTGAAGCCCTGGCCCAGGCTGCCCAGGGCAGGGGTGGAGTCCCCCTGATCCCTGGAGGGGCTTCCAAGCCGTGGAGATGTGGTGCTGAGGGCCATGGTCTGTCATTAGCCCAGCACCCCTGAGCCCCTCCTGCCTTTCAGATATTTTATGCAAACTCTGCCCAGCGCTGTACCACTGCTGAGAACCATTCCTGCCCGTCTTTGCTCATGAGGGCCACAAACCCATCCTATTTTAGCACTTAGTCCTAATTAGAGACATTTACAAGAGGATGAAGGTACATGGATTAAAAGGAACCTTTTTGCAGTTCTGTATGTGAGGTTGAAATTTCAAGACACGTTCTTCACTTCTCCAATCTCCCTTCTCGCAACCAGAGAGGATCTCTGGTGGTCAAGGTCAGATGACGTATCTGAACTACTGCACTGGTCCTGCTACGGCAAAAGCGGGGTTATCTTTGAATCACCATCACAACAGTAACTTATTCAGATTTCAACCCTGTTAATCCCTTCTCAAACTTAATAAACTTCTTAACCAGCTCTATGATGTTTTGAATTGCACAGTCCATAATTAAGTAGGGAACTATGTAATTTTAAAACAGGTGCTCTTAAATCATTGAAGAATTGGCGTTCCTGCCACAGACAGTAACGCAGACAGTTAGCCATCAGCTATTTTTCTGGAAGGTTTAAAATCAGGGTTTGGACAAGGAGGTAATAAGACACAGATACGATGAGCAGGGTGATATAAACTAGTTTTGATCTCACTCGGCACCTGCTAAGATGCAAATCTTCCCTGCCCACAGAAGCAGACGCACAAGATCTGTCGCAGCTTGTTATGAACATACCCGAAAAATCTGCATCCTCTTGGTATTTCTTAACAGATATCACAAAATGAACTACTGAAGATGATCGAGAACAGTTAGAGATAAATACAAAGTAGAACTTTAAACCCTCCCAGACAAACCAGAACAAAATTATGGTGGACTGGAGAGCTGGTGCTTCTCCTGGAATTGCAGTTGTGCTGTGTAAAAACTCTACGGCAATTCCAGGTAAATTGCATAGAGATGTTTTCTTCTGAGAGTATTCTGAAATTTAGAGTTCATACCCGAGGCCAGAATTGTACCAGGTTCCCTGCTTATTGGAACCCCTGAAAAATTAGGAAGAAATTGCTTTTCCGAAATATTTGCTCTGCTTTGGTTTCTCTTCTTTGTTCTGCTCTTTAACAGAAAGATGCTCAGCACAGCAGGGAGCTCAGGACTGGATGTGTGTGGAAAAAACCAGATTTGATCACCAATAAATATCTTGAGGTCTTTGTTGTGCCTTGGGCTAGGAACTAAACCACCTTTCCCAGCAAATACACCCCTTGTTAATTCTCAGTACCACTTTCTGTGAACGATGTTGACACCAACCTGAAGGGTCAGAGACAGCACCTTTGTAACCGTGGTGTCCTTCCCACTGCCTTGTCTCAGCCTCTGCAATGGTGAATTGTTGCAACAGGCATTTTAAACCAATTTCTAGTGAATTTGCTGCCCCTGCTGTAATTCCAGCTGGCCCAGGAATAAAAGAGCACGACTGAGCTGAGCACCTGAACTTTGTATCACTAGCCTGGCTCCTCCGAAATCGCTTACGTTGCATTACAGACCTGAGGCCAGGCTTCATAAATTTAGCATTAAACACTTGCCATTAGTGATATTTGGGGCTCAATTCTGGAACCTGTAAGTGCTTTTCTGCCTGTCGATGGGAGGTGAAGGCGTTTGCTTTGCCACACGCCAGTGCACCACAACACTGCAGAGCTTCCAGCGAGCTGCATCCCAAATGCCCTTTCATTTAGAGGAGGGTTAATCGGTGGAGCTCACCTAATGCATCATCTACTAGATACGTTTTAAAAACACCACACCTTTATTTGTTTGGGTTTTCTGTTGTCAAGAAATCTACAAACTATACAAAAAAGTGCCATATAACGATTTACAAAACAGAAGAAATTTGACAGATATACAAATATTGAATGTCTTGATGGTAACATTTGAAAGGTAAAGATTCTACAACGTCAGTTCTGAATAACCTGCTCACGTATTTATAATGCAAGGGCTTGTACAAAGCACATATGCAGCCACTTGCAAATGTAAAAGACAGAAGAATACATTCTGAAGTCTAAAAATGGCATTTGCCAATCAAGTGCCTTCTGCAGAAAAATATGGGGAAAGCTCTCCCTTATTTTAAATTCATATGATATTTTAAGGAAGCGCTGAATATCAGTTATACACGTCAGATGCCACAAACCCAACCAACAACATCTTTTGTTACTTCAAACATTCAAAGCACATTCCACAGTATTTTCAACAATTTACATTATCTCAGAAAAATACCTTTTATTGCTCACGAGTTTGCCAGCGACAAACCTGAGGTGCTGAAACCATCTGAAATGCTCTACTGAAGAACTTGCTCGTATGTATGGACCAGCAGAAATATGTATCACTGTAACAATCTTCCGTACTTTATAGCTACAAGCTCCTTTTTAAATGTTCAGCACTTAAAATGGGCTACATTTGTTTTCAGGCAACTTAAACCAATCTTTTCAGAGGTCCCTGAGGTTGCAGAAATAACCAAATTACTTGACTAGGTGCTTAAACAGGAAGATTGGTATTAATTAGAGGCAACTGGAGTTATACAATGTTAATGGTACTGAAAATTTAAAAGCCACTAATGGAAGGACAGAAGTTAATTTCCCTTTTTTCCTCATACACGTATTATGGACTCAAACGGAGCTACTCGCTGGAGCTGGGGCATCAGAACATAAACCCAGCTCAAAATGAGACTGCAGTAAATAAATAATCCTGCCTGACATCCAACAGTTAACAGGAGATACGCTAATTCTCACTTCTCTTCCCTGCAAAATGTTTGCTGGGGTTTTTTCCAATCTATTTTGTACTGGCATATTTTAACAGACATACTTACTAAGGTGAGCAGAAGGCCAGTCACTGCTGTACGGTGACACTGGCCCTCACCGCGGGGCTGGCCGCGGCTCGTTCTCTTTCTTTGGCAATTTCCATCTCTATTTTGGCTTTGATTTTATTCCAATCCACTTCCAGCTGTAAGAACAAAAAAGTGAGTACACAGAGGTCAATTAACATCACCGAGAGAGGTCAGAGATCGCTGTTCACTAACGGGACAATCTGAAGTTGCAATTACAAATTGACCTTATCTGGACACCTTCGAAGATTATTTTATGGATAGCAACGATTACAATGTTAGAACGTGAAGAGATTTAAGAGGTGCACATTCAACCATACTAAGTTGTAGCTCCTTGTTTACAGAAAACAACTGTGCCTTCCCTTGTGTAATCCTTGCCAGAGGCTGAATATACACATTCCCTATCTGTGCCTTCCAATAAAACACACACAATTATTACCAGCCACGTAATCACGCACCAAGCTGCGAACTCACACTCAGGGGTAAAACCTTAACATTTGTGTCCATTCAACCAAAGAAGGAAAATGTAAGAGCAATTTCAACCCAGGACACCCTTCCTAAACTGACTACAAAGCGCAGGCTGGCCTAAAGCTGGAGGAATAATTCTGAGGAATACTTACACCTTCGGCATACTGCAAAAATCTTTTGTTTGTTTCTTTTTTACCGAAGTCCTCTAGAAACTTCTGCCGATAAGCCAGGACTGTGTCAACGTGTGTCTTGTGCTTCACTGCTAGTTCCAGAGCCCTGGAATAAACCAGAAATGGGCTTGTCAGGATATAAACGTTCTGGCATGACTAGAATCGCCACGGCTTTGCAAAGCCATCAGCTGAAAAGCGTTTGGGCTGCAGGGAGAGATTCCTGAACTATGGTGCCAACCAGTTTTACATTAATATCAGTCACAGGGGGTTAAAAGTTATAACTAGGAGACTATGATGCATGCTATGAAAAATATCCAACTATTATTTCCATTGACAACCTCATCACTGGAGCTTGACAGGAAGAGTCTTTTTACTTCAAGGAAATAAAACAGGATGGTTGGAGTTTAGCACTCAATATAAACAGGCAACTCTTGTAGTCAGGAATCACTTCTGACCAGTGTCATAATACCTGTGTATGGTGTACACTACGTGGATATTCTATAGGTGGGAAATATTAGTCATTGGATTAGTATAATTGATTCCTCTCACTTCTGTTTTCTTCTCACTGGCGTTAAGGAATACTTAGGATTGACAGACGCTGTTTTTAGATGATACATATTGGGCAACATAATAAAAACCACAGATGTGTAGGGGAAAAACAACTTTTTGCCCACAGTGATACGAATATAACAACAGAGAAATTAGTAGTAAATAGCCTCAGAAGATTCTGTCAGAAAACGTGGGGTTTTGTTTAAAGGAGAAATTCCTGCTTTGTTTTCTCAGGCCTAATTCAGATTTCATCCACCTACACAGCGCTGGGAGCCTGAAGAGCCAAGGAGTTATTTTTAGCAACAAGGCATTTCAAAACAGCCCTTAATTCTTTTGAGGGTCACACAGAGTTTGAGGTATCGCAAAGGACTTCTCTGACTTAACAACAATGAAAAAAGCAAACTGTTATTTAGAAGCGCTGCCAAACATGTTTTGGACTTTTATCACGGAATGTCGGTATCTCTAAATATGACAGGAAAATCTTTGGTTATTGAGAAGATACGATTTACTTCATCATGGAATATTTGTGTCTTCTAAACACGACAGAAAAATCTCTGGTTATTGAGAGGATATGATTTACTTCATCTTTTTTTCAGCTCTAGGGGATTACAGATGGGAAATGAGTCCGCTAAGTACCTGCAATAAGACAACTGATATCAATAATTTAGCGGTTACCCCAGTAAGACTTACACACATTGTGTGTTTGAAAAGATACTACCTGTCCCAGTTGTAAAGATTGATGTTGACTTGGATAGCTTGGTAAACGAGGCCTGCCTGAAGGAGCAGGGTTTCGGCTTCCTGGGTGTTCCCACTGAAGAGCAGGATATGAGCCATCCTTGACTCTTTGGATGGGAGATCTTTGATGGAATTGATATACTGAACCTTGTCAATCTGTTCACGAGAGGTACCAGAGTTTATTAAGGGAAATGAATTCATAAAATTAATTCTGCGACAATGTAACTTGAAATCACCATCACCATTGTCTTACCTCACCAAACGATGCGTAGGCGATTTCGGCTGTAGCCATGTCTTTGTTGGCAACCGCCATGGCAGCTAAACATGCCCACAGAGTTTGATCCTGAAATTTATATACATATAAACAAAAAAGCAACTCTGAAAACTTCCAATAATTATTATCGTGCTAAAACTGACCTCCCAAAAGCAGTCTACAAGTCTTGAAAACATAAAAATACATTTATCAGTAAGATTTATGGCACTGCGGCCTAAGTCTCTTATTAGAAAGTCATTACTTAATTATTTCTCAGAACTCCTTCACAAAAACGTTGCTGTTGTGATCGGTGAGGCTGAATGATTCGTTAAGTTTCCAACATCTCAGCCAGTAATGAACTCTTGCCATAGTGTCACTTCACGACCTCATTGTCAGCGGCCCTGTCGCTCTTTGTGGAACTATGCTGGAAACCAAAGCACTGGTTGTGGCTATAAATATTATTTTAACCTGGCTCATCTCAAATAAGTTCACAAATAACCGTCCTGGAACCGTGGTGTTGACAATAGCAATAACTATATTTATCGGTAACATATTACTAATGAAAGAGAAAGGAAAAAAAAAAAGTACTTGACTGTAGAACAGACTGTAAGCCTGCTGGAAAATAAGTAAGAGCTTCAAAAGTTCTGTCTCCTTTGTGAGACTTTCAATACATTTTACATTTAGAATTAAGAATCAGAAAAACTTAATGGCATTAATAATATTTCACAACTTTTGCATTGTTTTTAAATTATTTTTTTTTTAACACAACCCTAAGGCAACAGCACTCACTGAGAAAAGCATTTAGCAAGATCCTGACATTTTGATATCTTCCCTTTTCAAGCCTGGCAACACTATCACAGAATCACAGAATTTCCTAGATTGGAAAAGGTCTTTAAGATCATGTAGTCCGAGAATTAACCTAACACTTACAAAGGTATCCTATTAAAACATGAGTTAATATAGTTTAGGTTACCACACCTGAAAGCCCTAGTTCAGACGGGAAGAGTATAAATTTTGAATGCACTTGTGGGTCCACACGCACTCGAGGAATTAAGTGGCTTGTGATATTTTTCTTAAGTATGTTCAATAAGAAATTTGGCAAGAACTTGGTTTTTAGAAGCAGCACGGGATTCCTGTTGACTTAAATCAGAATAAAGAGCTCAAAACACACTAGTGTGCCCCGTCTTACAACCGCTTTTGTATGAAACAAAACCAGAAAGACTCACTAAAGCCAATGAAATAGAGTAATTTAGCTGTGGTTTCACTATCACCATCTGCAGCAACGTGTTCCTGCTCTTTAGCATGAGTCAGGACAAAATGAACTTTCCTGCTGCTAGCCCATAATCTTGGGAGAATTATTCAAAGAATCAAACGCACATCAAATCATTGTCACGTCCTCTTCCCACTTCCCTTTTATTTAGGAAATTAGGTGATGAAATGCTGCAAGCTCAGCCTGAAATTACGCAAGAGACCAAATTTCTCTAAAGCCTAGGAAAGCACAAAACTCTTCTAAGAGTAAGTAGGGGGAAAGGAAGCAGGGTTTGGGGTGGTGGGGTGTTGTTTGTCTGTTTTGAAGACTGCCAGACTCACCTCATCTGTTGCTGTTGCCTAAATACATAGAAAAGAAAGCAAAGGAAAAACAAAAAGAAGTGAAAGAAAATACGAAAAAACCCCAGGCAACTGTATGTGGAGACGCAGGTCATTTCTCATTGGTTATATTAAGGCCCAGTCCTAAAAACTTAAGCTTGTTCCTAATTTGTGAGAGTTACCTGTGTTCACCTGGACTTCGGTGTGAATAAAAGTAATCATTTCATTACGCACAATTAAAAGGATGGGATGATGTTTATTACGGAACTGTGAAAAATGTCTCCTTTTTTCATCGCCTGCCCCAAAATAACGAGCAACAAAGGAGAGAGTGGAAATGAGACGTAGCATCTGATACGCAATTATCATTATGAAAATAATACTTGAAAATAAATAGTATAGCAAAATGATCTCGGAACGGTCCCGCTCATCAGCATTTGTTTACCTTGACAAAGCGACACAACCTGACAGCATCTTCCCATTTAGAACCACTAACATATTCATGAAGAATGGCAGGATACGGTGAAATATTCAGGTGAATAAGCGAACCATCTGCTCTTCTAATCGTTACTTGGTTTCCTACAAAATGCACAATCTGGGGGTTTTTGCTAAATTCACTGGGTAGAGAAAGAAAGGGGAGTTAATATTCACTCCTTTCTTGCTGAAAAGAACATTTGGTGTTTAAAGAAATCTTTGTTTCAAGATTACAACATGACTATAATTCATTTTTCAGAGCACAGAAAAATCCAAGCACTTAGTCGTAAAGTAAATACGCTGAGCTAGAAACAATATTATCTGTGACCTAACATCAGGATACTTTCAATTTCCAACAGACATTTTAAAGTGATCTTGCTTGGTTGATTGTTTTTTTACAAACAACTAAGGCTACATTTGAAGAGAGAGGATTAAAATGTTGATTTATCATCAAGATGCTATTTTACTTTTAAACAGCGCATCATCATCTCAACTCCAAACCTTGCGATGTATTTCATAAAAGATCTCTTCCTCACTTTCTAATCCAGACCCAGTAAATAATGCGAAAAGAATTTTAAACGTTGCAACCCTGGCTTCTACTTTAGCTGCCAAAATGAGCGTAATTCTTTAAAGGAACGAGTAAACCAGTTAAAAAGTAAATTGATACTATTTTAATCAACAAGGACACATTACCTTGCATCTTTTTCATAGAGAGTTTTTGGCAGAAGATCTTTATCCACGTAGACTGTGTTGGGGTAGTACCAGACTGTCAGGCGGGTATCTTGAATCCCACAAAGAATGTTAGATGTGTCATTCCAAGCCAGAGTTTGAACCATTGTCCCTTATGTGAAAGGTAACAGAATAATACTCATTTTCACAGGGAACTTCCAAACAAAAGTAGTAAAAAGGTAATAAAGTTAATAAACTGTAGTAAAAAAGGTAATTATTAGTCATTCTTAGTTCCTTTTATAAGGACTGGGCTTGTTTCTTATACTAAAGTCTGCTTGCCTGCCAGCATGTAGTTCAACATTACTGTGAATTTTTCTTACCTATTTTGACAATCTTCTGTTCTTTTCCAAACCGCTTCACTGAAGTAATGTAAAGATCTCTGTTCTTATCAATAAAAGCTATTTTTCTTTCACTCGTAAGTCCTTTCTGGTCCAAAGCAATCTCCACAATCTCCGTCTGAAAAGGAAAAAAGAAAATACCGGAGTTTTATTTTGGAGATTGGTATCGCAGAAAGCACGTGATAGCCAAACAACTGAGCACCTTCCTAAAAACAGGGCACAAAACTCTTGAAAAATCGGGTTATGAAGACACTTGACATGTGTCTCCTCTGTTGAATGAACCATTATATATATCGAATTCCGTGCAGACTAAGACAAAACTCTATAAAGATTGTAAATCTTCATGAGGCTACTGCACCCCTCACTGAGGAAACCCGTTATTGATACTTGGAGGTGATTCTCCCTCTCTTCTGTGCTCTGGTGAGGCCCCACACAGAGCGCTGGGTGCACTTCTGGAGCCCCCAATACAAGAAGGACGTGGACCTGTTGGAGCAGGTCCAGCGAAGGCTACGAAGATGATCTGAGGGCTGGAACCCCTCTGCTGGGAGGCCAGGCTGGGAGAGCTGGGGGGGTTCAGCCTGGAGAAGAGAAGGCTCCGCGCAGACCTTCTGGGGGCTTTGCAGTAGCTGAAAGGGGGCCTACAAGAAAGCTGGAGAGGGACGTTTTACAAGGACTTGTAGTGAGAGGATAAGGAGCAATGGCTTCAAACTGGGAGAGGGTAGACTTAGATTAGAAATTAGGAAGAAGTTCTTCACTCTGAGGGTGGTGAGACCCTGGCCCAGGTTGCCCAGGGAAGATGTGGATGCTACATCACTGGATGTGTTCAGGGCCAGGTTGGACAGAGCTTTGAAAGACCTGGTGTAGTGAGAGATGTCCCTGCCATAGCAGGAGAGTTGGAACTAGATGATCTTTAAAGTCCCTTCCAACTCAAACCATTCTACAATTCTTAATTTCAAAGTATAATAACAAAAGAGACATTATATCCTCCCCTTTACCTTATGAGTTAGGGGCTTTCCATCACCCAATGGCTTTCCAGATAAAGCTTCAAATATGTAGATAACTGAAGGAACAAACAAACAAAAGAAGGTTTATTAGATAAAAGCCATAGTTCTTCATTGACTTTTCAAGCAGTCCCATTCATCTGCAGAGTATAATTTACTGCAAGTGGATACTTATTAACAGGTGCTTGATCTACCAGTGACTTTCACACTGGCAAAAAAACTTAGAGCTGGGAAAATGGAACTGTCGCGGGCTGCTGAGCTTAGGAATAGTCTCATTTTGCAATTGGAGTAATTCTCAAATATCGTTATTTTCAGAGCATTGATAGCCCCTGAAACATCACATTAGGGACTGGTACAGAATTCAGAAAATGAATGTTTTTCTATCACAAGTGGTTATTTCAAGAAATGACACTGAGTTCTACTTGATGCAAGTTTGCACCCTGCATCCCAAATAAATTCATGTTACCAAGGCTGATGGATTTACTCCATCTTAACCCAGGATTTTGATGAGCATCAAAGTTTAGGAAGCGACGCCATTGATCGATCTATTTTCCTAAAGGAAAACAAGAAAAAAAAACCTGAAGGAAAAAAAATCCCCACCTACATCAGCTGGATTTCTAGAGATATCCAGTGAAGACTCAAATTTACATTTCCACGCATTACCTGTGTGTACATATATATATATAAAATATAAGATGAACATACACGTTCATTCCAAAGGATGGCGACGTTAACATGTGAATCCTGCCGGGCTTTTTGTTCAGTAGGATGCAGGATGTTGGTTTGAGGTCAATGGTTCTACCAGCAGGATTAAAAAAACCCCAACCCTGCGAGAGCAGGTGTTCAGAAAGCACCGGGTGAGTTTGCGGAGGAGGAAAAGAAAGGGGTTTTGCACGAGCCTTGCTGGCTGAATATATAAAAAGTAAACTACTTGTTTCTGAGAAGTGTTCTTTCTCTCACTTTTATGCAGGGAATTTATCATGATCTAGCTATACCAGCTGATTTTCCTGCTCCTACGGTAGCTATAGGCAGTGAGATAATGAGAGTTTTAAAGAAAACGGTAGCTAATTGAAAACTAGAATTGATGAACTTTTCATTACTCTGCAAAGTTTATTAAGGTATTTCAGAAAATAAGTGTGGGGTTGTTTGGTTTTTTCCCTTATTGGGAAAATATCCACATTGCCTTACAAACAGAACCTAAAATAAATCTTATGCTTTTCATTGATATGTATAAAACCAAAGGGTGCTCTGTCACTTTGAATACCCAGAGCAAGGGAACAGCTCCTTTGTGTCTTTCAGCACATGTTCTATTATCACGGAATAACTGCTGCTGGGGTCAGGAGTCTCCTCACCTCCCTCTTCCAGCATCATTAAAGGCTGAGGCAGGACTGTAAGTGCAAAAGTACCTTTTTTTTTCTAGATTCCTGAAAGAGGAAGAATATCCAAGTAACACTAGCCTGAAAAACTGAAGCCCAGCAAGTTGTATCTCTCTCTGCTTCAGAGTAAATCACCTTGTAGAGTGCTCTGTGCCACGACAGGTGAATTGCTTCCTGCACCAAACTGAGCTCTCTTAGATATAACAGGGCAAAGAAAAAGACCCACACTAAAAAACCCTCATTAAACAGGGCAAAGAAAAAAAACAACTTTTCAGCTGGGGTGAGTCAAGAAGAATGAACATGCCTAGATAAGCCACGGTCTCCTGTGCCAAGAATCTGTCTTCCCACGTGCTGGCACATTATGGAGCTTTCCACCACTACTGGTGGTGGTCAGATCTAAAAAACCAAAGAAAAATAAAACTCCCCAGTCCTACTCATTGCCCTGATGGAAGCTCCTATCACCAGGATCATTTGGAGGGCTTATCTTGAAAGTATAGCCAGAAACTCAGCCTCTGCAAATTTCAGTTTTGATGAGGATTCGCCTGGTGTGGAGCCGGCTGACAAGGTTTTCTTGACTAAGAGGAATGGTTGGGAGGTGGAGGTTCTCTACAACCTGCTCAGGAAGACGCGCAGCAGTCAAGCCAAAAGAAGTTGCTGAGTACTTCTTCAGAAAATCGTCTGTCAGAGAGTGAAACCCCACCGCTCAAATGTGTGCTGCAAATATTCTGTGGCTCTCTGATGCCTTACACACAACTGGCACTCCAGAGGCATCCACCATTCTCTAAGTTCTTCAATCCAAGTTAAGCAAGACCCATTAACTTAAATTCACTTGAATAATAAATATTATCTTTAATTTGTATCATAAATTGTTTACGCCTCATGCTTTCTTTTTTACCCTAACTACGCTAAGTGAAGCTAAATGCGAGGATGCTGAAAACCTCTTCACGAATTCTTAGCAAACGTGGAATTATTAGAACAGAGAACTCACCCTTTTCATCAGCTTTGTCTTTTACTGCTAGAGTATCATTACTCAGAGATACTGTCTGGGCGTTTAATATGTCTGTTCTCATGCCTGGAAATTTTGGAGAGGAAATTAACCTTCCTTCGTATGAATATAAGTAAAGTCCTCCACCATCTACCAGAAGAAAATGCCTACAAGAAAAAAACAACAACAAAAAAAAACCACAACAAGAAAGTAAATCGCTAAACTGAGGAAAAATCGTAATTTCTTGCAAATATAAATACAAATACGTAGGAAAAATGAAACTATTTCTTTTTCTTTGGCATACCCGGCAATGTTTTTAATAAAAATTTGAGATCAAAGATAATTTGTATAAATGTATTCCAGTTCAAAGCAGCAACAGAAACCCATCAAAACCCCCAGACGTTAGCATAATGTCGGAAGACGGACTTTCTTCCATAAATAAAGAGTATAAACGTAAATAACGTTTGAAAAGATTCATGACCACCGTCACCAGACCTATGGCAAACATACCAGCTAAGCCTTTATTACACATATCTTACCCACATCGTCTACTTTTTGTGTACTAATAACACTTCCATGTGCGCTTACACTACATAACACAGGTTTAGGACTCGTGTTTTCCCATCTAAGAGCGAGCCCGGCAAGAAGCGAGCTACCTTTCTGCTTGTAGAATCAAGCTAACTGTTCCTTCCTTCAGGTCAAAGATCAGGGGTGTGTTCCAGTTCTTCGTGCTGACAAAAAAAAAAAGGTTCATCGTTCGTTAAAATTGCCAATCTTCACGAATACGAAGCTGCATTCGCTATGTAAAGCAATGATCTCACGTTGCAAAAAAAGGGAGGTTTTTAAAAGGAAAGCAGCATTTAGGAAGCCAAGTGACCCTGATAACCGTGCAGTATGAGCCACTTCTGCCTCCAGTTTCGCATCCCCTCACACTAGCAGCAGCTGCCCTGGCAGTCTTAGTAAACAGCAAAATCAGATTTATATGAAACAAATGTATTTTTAAACTATTTCTGAATCGTGGTTCAGCTCTTTGATGGTGCTCCAGGGGTAGACTCGAGTCCCTCCGGCGTGTGCCCTGTTACGGGCCGCGTTATTGTTCAGCATTAGTCATCTCCCTCAACAGACAAGTGCCTTTAGGAGTCAACTTCTCAACTTCAGCATATGAAACAGAGTATCGTGTTCTTAAAGCGTGACGCAGGATTGAATCACACCCATTCTACTCCAAAATAATGGCATGCCAGAAGCAATATTGGAAAAAAAAGAGGAGTCCCTAGACAGAGGCACAACTACGCTTACATCCAGCCACCACTCCTGCTGCCTCTCCCTGAAAAGAAAACTTGAGAACGCTTCAGGAAGCTCCATGAATTTCTATTACTCACGAAAACACGTAACACTGAAGAGAAGTTGAAACAACCAAGTGCCCGTAGCTCAAAGAGGCTTTAATCACCCTGTCGCGGAATTCCAACAAATCCACCGCGTCGTTAACGACGTTGTGCACCTAAGGAAAGGAAAATTCCGGTTGAACAAAAGAACAAAACCAGAAATGAAATCTAACCAGTGAAATATTTTCTGAGTGTAAGTCCGCGCTGATGTGGCGTTAGCAGAACGTAACTATGTGGGAAGAGGCATTTTTACGGCACTGGTGAAAACTTAGGCAAAGGTTCTATAAACTCTGAATAAATAATGAATAATTACTGAATTGCTGGCTGGAGTTCCTTAAAAGAAAGGAGCGATGAATGGGTACTTGGGATACGCACGGTATAAGCGCAATATTCTACATGAGCTTGAGATCCAGGATGTCTGAAAGTTCCCATTTCAAGTCTCAGTGCTCAGCTGCTGATTATTTAAACATTTGAGATATAACATTTCAGCGCTTCCATCAGGACAATTCGGCAATATCCAGGATTTGGAGAAAGACTTTTGAGATTTTAGGCAGCTAAATCTAAGCTAAATCTTACGGCAGGTTTTTGGTTTGTTTGCCTGGTGTTTTGTTTTGAAGACATCACCATTCTGAGGGTGGCAACGTCTTCTTGATTTTTCCCATTACGCAACCAATTGCAAAACAGGGACTGAGCTCAATTATGCTGAAAGCCTAGAAACCATCTCCAAAGACATATGAGTTGCGATGTCCACCACAGTGATGTGTCCCTAATTAATTTCGTTACTGCAGCACTCAGAAAGAAAAAAAAAGAATGCATCTAGAACTTCTTTTGTGGGCAGTAATTTCCGACATAAATATATAGGGATAAAATCAAACCACTATAAAATAATAATAATAAAAAATGACTCCTGAATCAGGGTTCGCTCTCTTTCCTCAGTTGTTTGCATATTCAAACGCCCTGGAGAATATTCACAGAGCCCATCTGCTACGAGTCGATGTCTGGGAATGAATGGAGAAATATGAATTTCTACCTGCTAATTTGTCTTCTGTGTTCCCAGACACTGACTCATGTTATCCCACCCACCGGACCGAATTGCAATACAGCGTTTCTGTTGTTACAACTTTTCCCAATTACATACTCGACATGAAAAAGAATCGAGACCGCAAAAAAACATTTAGGGGCCTAATTAGGAATTTAGGATCTCGACTTCGATATTGAGAATATTGGCCTGGTGTCCAATACCAAATGTGTAATTTGGAAAATGTGTAAGGATGGAAATCTTATATTATCCCAGTGTTCAGAGAGTGAATGTTGTGAGTCAGTGTCTGGGAACACAGAGGACAAATTAGAAGGTAAAAAAAAAAAAAAAATCATCATATTTTTGTATTAATTCCCAGATATTTGGTAACCTAAACGTGGATTCAGGCCAAGATTTTTTGAAAGAAGGATCCTAAGCTTAAGCTCCAGAAACCACATGTAGGGGCCTGTTTCACTTCCAGCAGTGCTGAGACTACTTGGCAGCTCCCCCTGAGGTCAGTGCCTGGTGCTCAGGACTCGGCTGGAAGCATCACGCAGGTACCTGATGGATGTTATATGATCTATGATAAATTCCTGTAGCTTTGGAAGACCTGAATCTAGGCTGTAATACAATAGGTGGTGCAGAAAAGCACAGCATCACTCTTTACAGTTACAGTCGGCAACCAAATGCATCTGGAAGTGCCCTGAGCCAGCAACGCTCGTCAGAGCGTCAATCACAACAGGGAAACAGGTTTTGGCCGATGTATTTGTATTGTGTTTTCTGCACAAACATTTTCATCACACTTGAAATTGTCTCTCTCTCGTAAGTGGCCTCTCACACCTAATTTCAAGACGCTCTTCAAACGAGCTTTGCATTTTTCTGGAGGATAAAGCACTTCTGAGTTAGGTAATTCTGGTCCATCTGGTTTACACAGATCTGGTCTTCTGTGCAAATGAGAATTATTGACAGCGTTTGCTAACTCTGGTCATTTTACGATCGTAAAAGTTTTCAGTCGTATATATGCAGCACAAAAAAAAAAAAAAGATGCTCATAGAATTATTTGGGCTGGAAGAGACCTCCAAGATTGAGTCCAACTGTTCCCCCAGCCCTGCCAGGGCACCACTGCCCCGTGTCCCTCAGCACCACATCTCCACGGCTTGGAAACCCCTCCAGGGATCAGGGGGACTCCACCCCTGCCCTGGACAGCCTGGGAGGCTTAAAAATTCCTATTTTGTATTAACCCCCACCCCCCAAACTTAAGAAGCTAGCCATCTGAACACACAGCTCCGAACTGCGACTATTACCTCCATGGTTCTCCTCTTAACTAATGTAATTTCGAAGTTCTTCCACTCCCAGCGCTGCTCCACAACGTGGGCAAAGATGACATGTCCATTCCCACAGGCTCCAGCCAGTTGAGTGCCATCAATAGACCAGGCGATGTTAAATATGCTGCCAGTGTTCGGCTTCTCTAAAGCGTAAGACCACTTGCAGAAAAAAACAGAAAAGGCTTCTTGAAGTGTTTTGGTACTTTTTGCAAATGATTTAATGCAAGAAATAGATTTGTAGGGTTATAATGTTTAAGGAAGCAGCAGTGAACTAACTTTTTAACAGCTCGAGTAAGCAAAGCAAAGAGGTTAGATGTCTTGAGTTAGACCGCTGAAAAGCGGGGATACAAAAAGGAAAAGCATCAGGTACAGCAGGAATGAAAAAAAATAGAGGAGTTTTCAGACCAAGACACTTTTCTACTTCTCGCACCTCAGAAATAACAGTTCATACAAATCATCCCCAATCTCCAAACAAATATTTTCCCCAAAAGCGGCTGACAAAAAATAAAACAACCTTTTATGGCCTTTTAGGAAGACATTAGACCAGGTTTTAAAACAAGAAGCAAATTTCAACTATCGCCTCTTAGGAACTACCTAACAGAGTATTTTAGAAAACAATTGAAGCAATGGAAGAACTACCTAAATTGAAGGACCTATATTCAAATCGTCTGAAATCTTCACAATCAAATCAGTATGAAAACACATGTGACTGAAGTTAAATGTAGACTCTGGATTCCCATGACTTTTGGATATATGATATTCTACCAAAAGGAAGACAGTTGGAAGAAAACACTCCCCTAATGTTTCTAACACATTTCACCTCCTGATTTCTTTTGCAGCCTACATAAAACCCCAGAAATACAAAGCCCTTCACTCAGTGTCTTCCTACGATCTATAGGAAACAAAACCACAACAACTGCAGTAAGAGAAAGGTGTCTGACTTCCATGGTCAGTAGCGCGGAAGCACGATGGGCTGACATTCAACCTCTCAGCCGTGCCACGCGAGATGTGCAACCCACTGAGCTCGGGCTCTTTTCCTGCCTATGCACATCGGGGTGAGGGGAAGCCAATGTCAGCGCTGACTGAATTGCAATTTCAAGCACTCCATTTGAAGGCTCCGGCTTCCATGCCTCTTGGCTGCCACACACACCACTCGCTGCCCGTAGGATCCGCAGTTGGGGAAGGGAATTGCAATTTTTGGAGAGGAGTCCATAACCTACTCACTCTTCTGTCCCAATGGGATAAATTCTGTATGAAACACTCCAGAGTAATTAAGAATGTAATATTTAACTATGTCTGACATCCTCGTATGGCAAATGAGTAAGCTCTTGCGGTTGTCGGACAAACGATTGTAACAAGCGCCCTCGGAGAACGCTCTAAACGTCCTACAGCTGAGGCAGATTTTTCACAGCTGGCCAGATGTGGGCTACCTGAGAAGGGTTTGAAGATGCAGTGCCATTTGAAAACCAAATATTGGGATCCTCCCAGCCAGACAAGGTTGTTTCTCAAGTCATTTCCCTTAGATCGAGAATCTACTCATCAGTCAGAATGAATAATAAAGGGGCCCTGACCCCAAACCTTGACAGGCATCAAACCATCAAACAAGAGTCAGCTTAAGGAGCTTGAAGAATATGGCTTTGGGGTTACTTTTTTTTTATGCACAGAAGATAAACTGCAGCTCTGAGAGGATACCCTTCCAAAATTACTGGGGTTTTTTTGAAACCAGAAGAGGCTTTTTTCAGGTAGTGCAAATAGTAAAATAGTTCCAGATTACAGCATTATTTAATTTATTTAATATATAAGGCAATTACAAAGTTTTATTTCCCAGTTATTTTTAAAGCTCCCAGTATAACCCAGACCATTCCAATGATTCATGCTCCCTGCAGATGTCTGGGACATTTATCATGTACACAAAATGTTGTAATAAAAATCACTTAGCTCTCCATTTGTAAAATGTGAACAATTTCTAAAAACCAAACGGATGTTACGTATTTCCTAGCTACACCAAGTACGAAAATGACCATCTGAATGACTGTATGAATGTTGCTCTGCAATATTATACTTCGGTATTACTGCCGGGCTTTTATTTTTCCCCGTGTCATAATTAATTTTTCATCGGATTCAGTGAACTCTCTCAAGAACAAAACCAGTGGTTATAAAAGTTCCGTTATATTAAATAAACACATGAAAGCAATAACTTAACCTTCCCTTTTCTGATTGCACAATGCAGTAGGAAAGACAAAGTCCTAGAGTCATCGAATACCGGCTGACTTCCCTACATGGAAACTAAGAAGGCTCTTGAGATGTCGGTGAAATTATTTCAACGAGCAGATTCAGAGAACTTTGTGTCCCAGGAACAGCCTTTCAGATGGACAATATTGATGCTCCAAGACTCGATAAGAAGGATCTACGAAGGATCGTTATTATTTCTGGACTGAATGCAAGCAGTTAAGAATGGTTATCCACATAACACAGCAGCAACAATGCTTTGAAAAAAATCTAGTGAAGAAAAGAGGATTTACTGCGATTTGGAATTCGAAGTGTAATAGTGATGTGAGCTGTGCAAAGGCCACCTGCTCACTCCTGGCTGGTCTCTGTTTCAGCTGCATTTACCAGTACGTGGAGCTTTGAACTGGGAAAGCTGACGAACTGAATTAAAGCTGAGAACCTCCCTGTGATGGCAGAACCTACACAACATACCTAATCCACCTTCATAATGGTCTTTTGCCCATTTCTGAAAAGGAAGTGTGCCATCTCCCCCGTGATCCATGCCAGGAATCGCAGCGCTCAATGGCTGAACAGCAAATACGGGCTCTTGTCCTTTTACGCCCCGATTGATACAAACCAGCCTCCAGTCCAAGTCTAACCAAGAACGTTTCAGGTCCCCTGAATCTGAGGACCTCTACTTACTTTATTTCTTTTTTTTT
>WEIS01072718.1:0-24060 GCA_013389965.1 Todus mexicanus | reverse complement strand
GCCTCACAGAATGTTTCACGTCAGTGCTGAGGTAGCTGACATCTCAAAATCTACGATAGCCTGAACGTCCATTAAAAGCTGGCAACCAGCTCTCGCCATTTCCGAGCGATGAACTGAAACTTCAGTGCAAACTGCCCAGGAGCTTCTCATCCGAAACCAACTATTAATTTTCTGATGTAATGGATGGCAAATTGGATCTTGCAAGACTATGAAAACCAATTATCTAAAGTGAATCCATACTTAGGTGCATTAGAAACCCCTGAATATGCTCATAGGTATGGAATTAGCTTGCGGGAAACACAGATGTATGCATTCACATAGAGATACAAATCTCTACACACAGATATTTTACCAAGTATAAAATATAATGATATTTTCCAATAGAAGACTTACTCGGCTTTCAATTCCTACCACACAGGAATCCACAAAAGATTTGACAAGCTGGAGATGGTGTGTAACTGGAGGCAAGTAAATCCTGCGCTGCATGCAAATACAGGACAATTTACCTGAAGAGGAGAAACTATCCTTCACACAACTAGTGAAATACAGAATTATGAGGGATTCCTTTTGCCTTCTTTAACTTCTGTTGGACTGGACCCAGTAAAGAATGTGAATTATCAAGAACTAAGGCACGGGCTCCAGGTGAGGCATTAAGCTGTGTGTTAAAAGAGCAAACAGAGGATATCTAAAATTCTCCTGAAATCCAAGTGCTTTCTCACAATAATTAGATCCAAGAGCTAAAAATAGGATGACAAACTGTCCCGTATAAATTCTTAACCTTAGAAAATGAAATATTGATGCTCTCTAAATAGATTATTACTTCCATAGATGAGCCACATGTTTGCGTTTTCTCCCAGAAGTTACTTCAGCCAATTCCAATAAATTAAAATATGCCAACTTGCAAAGAATTGCTCAACAACATAACTCCACGGGAAGCCTATTTGTAACATTTCTTCTTTTATTTAGCTACGAAGAATTCAGGATCACGACTGTTAATAAAGGTAGATGAATAGAGACAGTGTAGAAAAGACCCCAACCTTGTTTTTGTCACACAGCCAAATGCATATCTCTGTGGAATGAGACTAAAACTAAATGTAACGGGATCAAAGTGCGTTGTAGCTCTATAGAAAACAGATTTACTTGGGTTTTTTAGCGCTCCAGTTTAGGACGTTTCAGCGCTGTCAGAATAATACGAAAACATATGCACTGGGTACATTCACATCCAGAATCTTGCACTCTCTCTCTGATATTTGTCTAATATATAACGTAAAATTAACATAATTTATCCTTTAATAATAGCCACACAATTTCCTGTCCTGAGTACAGCATGCATGAATAAAAACAAACACAGAAATACATTCAGACTTATTAAAATATAAATTTGATGCCCACCTTTGCTGGCGATTCTACAAGGATTACAAAAACCAGTAGAATCATAGAATCATACAATAATCAAGGCTGGAAAAGACCTCTTAGATCATCGAGTCCAGCCTATGACCTACCACCACCGCTCAGCTAAACCCTGCCACTAAGTGTGGCATCTAGTTTGGCCCTAAACCCCTCCAGGGACGGTGACTCCACCACCTCCCTGTGCAGCCCATTCCAGGGTTTTATCCCCCTTGCTGGGAGGAAGTGCTTCCGAATATCCATATATAAAGTGCATATAAAATATATCCAATATAAAGTGCTGCGCTTTATCTTACAGATTCTATGCTCTGGAAGGCAGCAGGAAAGCAACCTGCCTTCGGAGCAGATAGGTACAGGCTATTTTCTAAGATACTTATGTGGGAGAGGAGCGGGGAAGGAGGAAATCAGTGAATATCAGTCATTCTTACCATCTCTTACTGTGTAAATATTTTGACCTGATCAGTAATGTCAAGGGAAGCACGCAGAGCCACAGGAAATAGCTTACATAAATGAACTTTTAAAGCACTGCCCTCCACCCGAGTGATTCGATTCTGAAAAGCCGTGAACACCAGGAAGGAGAAAGTCCATCCATCGATAAATCCAGCTTGAAATTTCAATACATAGACTCAAAAATTAATCTTATTAATTAACGATCGCGAGTGCTAAAGCAGGCGACAGATTTCAACATTTGAATTTGGTATTCTGTAGGAGAGTCATACGAATTTCTTTTATACACATCATTCTATCGGAGGAAAAAGGGATTTTTAAATGAATAAACGAGACTTCTATTAGCTTTGTCGCTTTCTTTTTTAGCGTGAAGCTGCTCGAACAAAATACCCAGGTTGAAAGAAAAGGAGACCAGAACATGCGCTGAGAGAATTTAATTGAATTATGTCCCCAAACTGAACACATATGCGAGAGAAGAGTTAATGATATATATATCGCCTGATGGCTCCCTGAGGAGCAATTTGCCAATACAGCTCCATTACATCAGACATAATAAAAATGTCTATGTTGACCAGTAAAAGCCAGGTCTGGTTCTCTTCAAACTCCATCACTCTGGTGGTATGTGAATCATTCTTCCTTTCCCCTCAATACCAGCCAAGCTACTTCGTGAGTAACTATTTACATTCAATGTCAGGAAAGAAGCTCTCATGAAAGATCATGACTTTCTGAAGATAATAAATTTGAATTGCTAGCTGCTAAACAGACAAAAGCATCTGGCACCAGCTACTGTACATGCCTTTGTTTCTTTAAGAGCTGAGTAATAAACCAGGTAAAAGAACCCTTCATTCTATGAAAAAAATAAACCTATCTGCATTCAAATTTCTAACAAAGTCCACAAGCCTGTTCAATATTAAACGCTGATTAAAAAGTTACGGGTTTTCAGCTCGCAGGAGTTGAAGCCATACTTCCAGCAAATTATATTACAGAATAGCTAGCAAGAAAACCAGTAAGGTCCTGGGGATGGGAAACAAAAGCTACGTGCTACAAACCAGCAGACGTGACAGCAGAAAAAGAAATCCAGTCTTGTGCTGCCTTTTCCGATATACACATATATCCTTGGGAATATTTACTGCGTTATCAATAAATTTGTACAATTCCACATCTGCTATTTCTCAGAGCAGTTACTTACCCCGGTTTTATCGCATAGACGCAAAGTATGGAAAGACCCCACAGCAAATAATTCTCCGTCGGCAGCCCAGGCAATCGACGTTATCGGATACTCGTGGGGTTGGGAGCTGTACAGTAGCCGTCCATAACTGTCCCAAACCTTGCAAAAATGGAAATATATACCTATAGCTACATGAACATGGCTTGGGTGTACCTTTACTTAGTCTAGAGTTATCATTTTCCCTCGTGACCACAGAAGTTTCAGAAGTAAACCCATGAAATTGTTTCAGTGTCTTTTATTTTAACCAGAAAAATCACATACGTTACAGCTCACTTTTCATTCAAGGTTGTTCCTAACCAAGACGGCTTTGTTTAATGCAACAGACTTTGCTTTAGACTCTGGCAAATGTTACGTTATTCTGTCTAAAATATTTTGAACTGATGAGTTTTGTTTCCTGCAAATTATTGTAAGTCTGGAAGCCTTATTCTATTTGCACCTCTGCAAATTTCCAGACCCAAGAGAATTTTCCTCACAGATTTCTGCGTTATTTTTTTTCAGAGTTTGTTTCACCTGCATTTTTTACCTCTTTGAATTTAAAATCTCTAATTTTATGCTATGAGACAGAGCGAGATGTATTTACAAATACTACAACTTTGGGTAACAAGTTTTTCATGAAAACGGAAAGATTTCCCATTTAAATGTTGAGCTTCTAAGTATTAGTACAATTCGAACATGTCAGAACGCCTATTTGGGTCATTTAGTTTCCCTTAAAAAGTTCATCAGTACTGACCTTATATTTACAATCTTCACCTCCGGAAAGAATAAGATCATTAACTGAGTTCCAGTCAGTTTTTAAAATAAGTCCGTCATGAGCTTTCCACTGAAATGGGAAAAAAAGAAATAAATTAATCAGAGATGCGACAAGTCTGACAATTTCTCTTTTTAATATTTATAATTCATCATTTACTATCATTCAGATTCCAACCTAGACCAGGGTTTCCAACAGTACAAACACACAGACGTCGTCTCTTCCGCAGAAAAATAAATTAAATCCAGCCTGAATGAAACCAGACCGATCTGCACTAAAGGCACCTTCTCAACGACTGCTTCTGTATCTTTCTGCCTTTCCCCAACAGAAGAAAAGCAAAAGTTTTCTGTATCTCTTTGGTTTTCCTTGATTTACAAAAAGGAAAGCGCTTAATCACGAGCCTGAAGAACATCCACGGCAGAAAATGTCGATTTTTTTTACGTTTAGAGGGATGAACGATCCCCTTATTCTCCAAAAAACTTAAAAAGGGGAACAGAAATGAGCAGCACACGCGTTGCACAGAAAATTTAGCACAAACAGTTTAAGTTTGGGAAAACTCTAGATAACTGAAACAGGTTTTCACATGGAAGTGCGAGACAACCTGAATGTGTCGATGATACCTGCAGAACTCTAGCATTCGGCTGAAGAGGTTTAATAATCAGCTGCTTCCCTGAAGTGTAGAGAACTTTCTCCGAGTCAGGGCCCCAGGCTACTGAGTACACTGGTGTGCCTGCAGACAGACAGACAGAAAGAAAACATTTCTTAGGGCTTCCCTGATCAAATGATGCAGAAACTCCTACAGCCACTTCAAACTGTCTTCTTAAAATCATATATCAAGGAGTCATGAGTGGGAGAAAGGTAAATTAGGGGCAGCCTTTTGCCCTCCACACTCATCTGACCATTTCCCACTTGCTTCTTCATTCCGTGCTCTCTCTAAACCACCTCTGGAAGAAGCAAACTTACTGAATTTCTTCCATTATAAGATTTCTCCTTCATTCAGATCATCTTCACAACTAGAAACTTTTCCTTCTTTAGCTTTGCTGAACCTTTTGTATATAATCCCAGTTGGTTGCTTCATTCTTAAAATCCAATTTATGCATTATGGCATCTTTCATTCCATATTCAAATGTTAATTCTTCCCACCCGACCAATCCACAAATTCTTCAACACCCAGCTGCTGAATTTTCAGGTCGTCTCTCTCACTCTCTGTTTAGTTTGTAGCTGCTTCCTACCAACACCTACAAAACCACTTCATATTTACCTTGAAATCCCTGCAAATTCATTTGCCAGAATACCTACAATGCGATTAAATCCACTTAAGACCACTAACTGGGATGCTGACCAAGAACTAATTCAAAACCAACAAATATTTGTATCAAAACTAAGCCCAACAAGTCAGGGAGATGGTCCAACACACCCCCACCTATCACTTTAATAGTGTGGTTTTAATATTGCATCTTTCTCAAAGCTTATTACCATTTGCCAATGACCAGGCTGTTAATTTGTACAGCTTTTTACAGGTATTTTACACAGCTCTGGAAAATGAACAGCAACAGCAGCATTTTCTGCTTCATTTTTTATACTCTGCTGCAACTCTTTATTCACAATTTTCACTTGAGGCACACAGAAAAATCAACATGGCAACGGTCAGCGTAATATTTATCAACAGACATCAGGAAACAGCTCTTTTCACCTACAGTGGTGAGACTAAACACAAACATGGGTAGGAAAAGGTTAGTATTGCACCCAAATTCTCCTTTGTAGGATGTCTAGGCTCCATAAATAAGCCTCTTAACTAAACATCTATTTTTGTTTTGCCACACATGTAAAAAAGCCAAACATCCCAACTTCGGAAACAAGCGACAACAAATAAACCCAGCAAGAGGAGCCCTCAGACCTCACAGTTTTTTCCCCGATTAATTGAAAATGTTTCTTTGCAGATTAAAACCTCCAGAACAATGTATCTAGAATAAAGCCGAGCGTTCCACTTTAAAATCATGTTCTGTTGCAGTTTGCAAATGATCTTTTTTTTTTGAAAATAGAAGAAAGTATATAAAAAAAAAAAAACACATGGAAAAAGCATCCAGGAAAAAAAAAAAGAAATAATAATAATAAAAAATCAATCAGACGTGCCAACTATGCAAATATTTTCCATAGCACTTGACAGGGTTAGTCTCCCCTGAAGAAGAGGAATCATAAGTATTGCGGTGCTTGATTCCTCGCAAATAAAGCAGGGAAAGTGAAGTAAAGAGCATGGCCAAACATTGATTTGTATCCCAGTGAAAGCCCTGTAGCAACGGACAGCAAGTTGCAGTCCGGCCGCAGCATCACCCTGCGCTTCAAATTGCAAGGAGGGAACCTGGGCAAAAAGCTCAGACCATTCATCATAGAATCTTTGAGGTTGGAAAAGACCCTTGGGCTCATCGAGTCCGACCGTCAACCCTACTCTGCAAATTCTCTTCGTTTGTTGTAGAACTTGCTTCCAGATCTTCTAAAACTAGAAAGTGAAGACTTGTTTCATAGTCCTGGTTGCCTTGGTATTCTCCCCAGCAGAGAGAAGGCCTCTGAAGATGTGGTGAATTGTCGAAACACAAGCACCTAAGTGATGTGGTGCACGTAGGGTGCTCCAAGATACCCCTGTGGAACTTCCGGATACGACAGGGACCCCTGGGAGATCCAGCTCCTGCTGGAAGGGATTTAGAGGGTGGGCAGAAGAGCCCAAGGAACCTCTCAGTAGGCGCATCTACATTAACACTGCTGGAATTGTACCCCCAAAGTTCTGCTTGAGAAATAAGAAACATTGGAAAGAGCAACTGTTACAACCGAGATGTTGCTATTCAACAATTCCGTCATTTTAGAAGAGGAAACTGGAAAGAAATTCTCCTAAATTCTCAGAGATCTGCACTTGCACATATTGCAGCTTTGATCAAACTGATCAAATGAATTAAAATTGATCAAATAAATCCTTCTGTATATAGCCTTAATTTATGGTAATAAAAAACCCCACCCAAAAGACTCAAGAAATGCTCTTAACAGGGGAAAATTTTCAGAGACACATTCAGCATATTAAGTTCCACTGAAAAAATGACTCAGGAATATCTTCTCATGGGAATATTTTGATGGGATTCAGATACTTCAGTGATTGATCTGCTCTGTCAGCTGCCCTAAAATCATCTAATATCTCACCACTTAAGCCTCCACATTTTCCCCCTCGGAACAAAAACCTGATTTCGTTATGCCCTCTTCAATTCAACACACTAAACTTGACTAGAGCTTCCAAATCCTCGAAACCCTAAAACGAGATCTGGTGACTTTGCTCCTGAGTATTTCTCAACTTCATATATTTTCTTTTAGACAGGCATTTATTTTACGTTACTTCAAAATAGGGAATTCTGTAAATCATTATTTTTTAAACTCGTCAACCGTTACAGGAGACAACTCAGAGAAACGTACAACATATATTAAGGAAAACTCGCCCTCGCTGTTTTCCCACTGGCAGCAATTTCTGTTGAAAATGACATCAATTCTGTCACCAGCTGCACAGAAATTCTAAATAAACTCTTTTTTTTTTTTCTTTGTCCCGCCCTAATGCTGATTTAACAATCAGAAGACTTTTCTATTTAAACCAAATGTGGAACTTTTTTTTTTAATGATGGCTGACTACTTAACCACAATTTCCAGGGCTTAACAGCAGGAGCTGAGTTAACTCATTTCCTTCTGCACTTAACAAGAACTTGGTTGGGAGAAGACTGCCAACACATCGCAAAGAGAAAGTCAGCCGCGTAGACGAGCTGCGGTGAACTGCGCTGGTGAGATACGCTGTCAGGGGAAAATAAGCCCTGAACATAGCAAACAAAAGCTGGAAAGGTGGACTGGGAGAAGATCTGAAGAAGGAGCACCAGCACGAAGCACACAAAGTGGACTTTGCAGATGTTAATCCCCAAGGAATCATTCCCAGGGTTGATCACGCGAGGGATGGAGTGGCCAAGATGACACTTCCAGGCCCAGCAGATACTTCGGCAATTACACCCAGAAGCTTGTGTGAGATCTTTTACTTTCACAGGAGTAGAAACATTAACTGCGACGATTTTACGTCTCTCTGTAGCAGCACAAAACTGAGAAGCTACACTTGGAAGGCAGTTGTCTCTTAAAAAGTCACACGGCTTCAATGAGAATCAGCAAGCACATGGAGATCCCGGACTTGGTCTGCACAATGAACGTGTATTTTCACAAAGGCCATGGTGATCTCCTTCACTGAGCGCTCTTAAACAAAGCAAGTTTTCATGGCATGAGAAATAGAGAAATCCCACGGATTTAAAACGGGACTTTCCAACAAGGAATTACTCCTGTCTTGACTGGAATTAGGGACATCAGAGTAATTAACCCAGATTGAACCTGGTGCTCTAGCAATTAAAAGCTTCGGGTGCACCCAAGAGGGTTTCTGAAGATTCTCAGATCTTGGAGTGAAGCTACCAGCAAAGTTTTTTCTAGCTTCACTGGTGAGATAAGGTAAATCAGCAGCCCTACAGCATAATCTTGATTATAGTGAACCAGGCACACCTGCACTCTGCTCAGTCTTCAGCTTGACCAGTACCTTCAACTCCGCAGAGGACCTGGAAGGTTAGAGAGCCAGTGGTTTCTGAAGCTCAGCAGGAGCCATTTCGAGCAGCTGTGCAGCTGTGGGCTCCACACAGCTCCTACTACCCAGATGTTTGGCCGGCGAAGGACTCGGTGCAGGTGGCACCGCTGACACCACAGACTTCACCTCAAACAATCCGAGTGTTAGAACCTACAAAGCACCGTAGAAACGTGTGCTGGTAGAGCCACCTTTTCTTTCACACGTGGACCTTCAAATAATGTATACATCCTGCTCTTGATGATTCTGCGGCTTTCTCCAAAGGAACCCAGAGACTTTGAGCAGAGGTCATGCAGCAACGTATCCATCACGGAACACACAGAGAAGGAACAAAAGGTTGAATATTAAAATTAATTAAGGATGAAGAAGCGAGATGATGCTCCACAAACGCTGGAGCCGTACCAGCGCTAGAGGTTCCAGGGTCACACTATCTTTATTTCGTGCAGGATGGAAGGACTTGAAACCAGCACCTACTGAAAGGGCTCAAAAAGGGAAAAGTATATGGGCATGTTTTTGTAGTGACTAAAAACCCAAAGATGGAATAGGTACATGGACCATGAAGAGCCTGAAAATTTATTTCTAATACAAAGAGCGGAATGAATAAAAGGAATGTCAGCAATGGGAAACCTTCCATTTCTCCAGGAGAGGGTAAAGGAAGCGAAAAATCAGCTCAAACATGAGATACCTCTCAAACACCATCATTTCTGCAGAAATCTGCCCTGATCTCAGGTAGCTCAGTAGCTTACGGAGGGCTCTGTGGGAATCTGATCCTACAAATGTAAAGGTGAAAGGGTTTCTGGGCCTCACAGGATCTTATCTTAAAGCTTAAATACAAGACAACAATTCCATGGGGACTCAAGTGCACTTTTTGTGGTACTACAGAAACTCTATGAAATAAATGAAAATTCAGCCTGTAGATTTTAAACCTAAGCATGTTTCTTACTTTCTAAGTTTTACCAAACCTCAAATAAGCAAAATTAAGCATAAAAACTCTTGAAACACACCAATGGAGCAACAGTGAAGTGCGTGCTTCATTTTTTCCCCCCAAATTACACTTCGGTTGGCTTATCTTTTTACATTTTAAGTATGAAAAACCCCACATTCTATCAGAATAGGAACTTCCTTAACAGAATTGAGATACATTTTTACATTCACTCCTGTGGTTAAAATGCCTTTGACAGGTTGAAAGAATTTAGATAATTTGTTTTAGAAAGAGATAAAGGTCTGACATTTAACCCAACCCCAGGTGCATGTGGTTTCTTAAAAAATGTCAAAAGGTCACATGATCTCCACATCTGAAGTCTGAAAAACAAAATCTAGCTCAGTATGCTCACTGAAACAGCACAAAAATGTGAGAAATTAGGATCATAAAGAAGTGCATTTTTAAAATATCAAACATCACTCGTACAAATATGTATTTGCAGCTTATACTATCGCAGTTCACAGTCATTTGATTTTAAATTGACTTCAATAACTGGAATGTTCTAGTACACATAAAACTGCAGTCACAAAGCCGAGATCAAGGTCAGGTCTCCATGGCCCCAGTTCAACAAAGAACTTCAGCACAGGGACCGTTTCGCTTCAGCAGGACGGTTTGCATGTACTAAATTAGTGCTGGGGTTAAACAGATGAACCAAGGGCCGTTACGAATTTTGAAGTTCAGAGGAACTAACCAACCTGCACTTCGCATCTTCCAAGCATTCTTGCAGTGCTATTAGAGGTTATTTCTTTTCAGTTCCACCATAAGAATCTGTAGCTCGGTAGTAAAAACTGGGGTGGGTTTTTTTGTTTGTTCTTAGTTCTTTACCCTCTCCAGAATCCTTAGGGTGGAATGAAACTGCTGTCTAGAAATGCTGCATTAATATTTTTCATCTGAAGGATTCTTTCTTTTAAGAGAATAAGCTTATCAAAAATCCAGTTCCCCTTGTATTCAACTACGATTTACATTTAACATTAGTTAAGCTCATCTAGACCTGGAGACGCTTAAATAAACCATTGCTGCCAGATTTAGGGTCTGTTTCTTAAATGCATCTCATAATATCCCAAATTAAAAAGTTCTAATGGAACTCAAAGAAAATTAACTTACCTTGCTGAGCTAAAGTGGATCTCAGCATCCCAGTTTTAGACCAGATTTTCACTTGGCCATCTTCACCCACTGTAAAGTTATCACAGAAAACACCAACTTCAACAACATCAAGTCTTGTACCTGGCTGACGTAGCTTTTAAGTGGGTTAAAAGCATAAAAACCTCCCAAATTTTAAAAAAAGGATCTTATTTGTGCACATTTGATGCTGTTAAAATAGAGCCATAAGGAATATTTTAACTGACACAGTATCCACCAATGATTCACTCCTCCGCAAAGTATAGCTGTGGTTTAAAGGGAGCTGATCTTCTCGGAGTCTGCTGTTTGGATACGAGATGAATTCCCACACTCCCCCCAGAAGTGTCATGTAGTCTTTCCAAAATTTTAAAAAAAAAAAGGAAGATTGAAAAGACAATTTTTGATTTCTTTTTCTTTGGAGAAGTTCCTGAGGCAAATCTGTCTTTAAAAAGAACAGTATTTCTATTCCTTTGGGATTTCAGAGGAACACGCCAGACAGAAGGGTTCCTTTGTGATAAACAAGAATAGTTTTCAGCCAAGGTTGAAAAATTTGTAGGCAGCCGGAAAGAATGTAAGCTTTTAGTACCCAATATCGGGGAACAAGGCAGGGAAGACATACAGTCGGGTTAGAGGGTATTATCTAGATGCCTAGTTTAGATATATCACTTTAGTTGTGTCTTGATGGGTCTTAAATTTGCCTAAAGCCTATACAAACAATTCCCATAGTTTAGTGCTCTAGATAGCCTTGTATGGAGAGCTGGCTGCTCGCCGGCCTGAGGAGCCACATGCGCAGAGAGAAGAGGGGCGAGACTTCAACTCCCATGAAGACCCGCTCGGTGATGTAAATAAAGTTATGCATAGGTATGATTATAACATATAAAAGTGTAGAAAAGACCCTATGCGGTGTGCAGATGCTGTGGAGAAAAGCTCCCACTGTGCACCCAGCGCTGTAAATAAATTTTTTTAGCTATGCTTTGTAGACTTCGTCCTGAATTCTAAAATTATTATTGAGGTTCATTTCTCACATCCTTGAAGCAGCATTTTAGAGTCAGACGGAGTCTGCAAATGAGCAGATCCAAAATTATCTTCAGTACTCCTGGACTGAATTGGAATTTGTCCAAAGAAATCAGCTGTGCCAGATCAACAGGAGGCTGCAGAGAATCCTGACACCACTAGATATCCCACAAAGGAGAAGCCTACCACAGGAAATTTAATTAGCTTCCCCTTAACATCAAGATCGACGTTTCGGATAAAAATGCCAAACGCAACTAATTACCAAAAGATTTAGGACAAAAAGACACACTGGAGATCGTTCTCCCAGCCTCGATAGAGAGGAGAGGCAGCCTGCAGCAGGATCTGCACCGTTCCTAATAATTAAGCAGCACAGGAACATTCAAGGTGCTCATGAGGCCTCGGTAAAATTTGCTGGCTAAAAACCCCCAAATGTCATGTGCAGGGATATAAATGCACCAACTTAACAACCTATTTTAGTAACAGATAAGAAAAACATAACCAAATGAGCAAATATTCACCTTTGTGAAGTACAGAACATCCACAAAACCATCTAAGTATTCCCATATTAAAAACATCTACTTTCAAGCAAAAAGGATAGGATCTAATAAATAGGATCACTAGGAAAAATTGTTTTCATTAACAGGATATCTAGTAAAAACTACATTCATCTAACATATTAATCAAATAATGCAAAATTAACTTCTGTTAACCAAGGCGATAATAACCTCAGTGATAATGAAGACATCAAAAAATAACTTACTATAGATAATTTCATTTCTATGATTTTGTGTTTCATTTCTATGATTTTGTGTTTCCAGTCCCCCTCTTTTCATGCAAATTTCAAGCTAGACAAGTGCAAATGTTTAATAGACTCCGTTTTGTTCACTCGATTTGATATAGCTACAATATAAACTAGGAAACCTAGGATTATGTCTCCTAAATGTATGTCAAGGATTAAATTCATTTTCCAAAGCATTCTATCGCATTTATCCCATAGCATAAAGTACTTGCATTCCACAGATTTAATTGGAAGACTTCACTTTTCCTAACTTTGTTTTAATATACTATTTTTGTGCAATACTCCATGTGGTCCTTGGGGACATGGTGTGGTGATGGACTTGGTAGAGTAGGGTAAATGCTTGGATTTGATGATCCCAAAGGTCCTTTCCAATCTAGACAATTCTATGCTTTTGTACAATACTCTCATTTTCATACAATCCTCTTATTTACCTTTCTTCACGGTACGTCAACTTTGTGCACCAAAAACCCCAAAGACTTGATTTTGCAAGAGCTCCGTGGCTATTTTAGTTTCCAAACCCCTTCACCCCTGTCAGTGCAAGGCGTACCTGTAACCAGTGCTGTTCCCTCGTAATTCCACCTTCCCGCCAGCACGGCTCCGCTGTGGGCTTCTACGCTCTTCTCTACTCTTCCTAACTTGGAAATCAAGTGGAACTTCCCTAAACAAAAGTACAAGATAAGAAATAGTATATCTTCATTTTGTGCCTTGGTATTTACGTATTATCTTCTGTTAAAAATATACACATTGAACATGATAAAGGAACTAACAAGAGAACAAACCACGCAGTTAGGTTGCTCACAACTGTGATTAGCCCAAACAAATGAACTTTTGCAGAGGAACTTGTGAACGAGCTACAGTATTGGGGTTTGTGGGTTTTCTTCTTTCCTTTTGGTATGCATAATCATTGTTTTGCATATTCATTTCCCTGATGTCCCTCAGAAGTTTGCCTGTTTCTCTGGGGACGTCACCTCCTGATGTTATTTCGTTGTCTGGAAGCTCACTGAGGTCTACATGCCACAGCCCAGGAGACTCCTTGTGGGTTTGGGGTTGTATTTTGGGGTTTTTTTAGATCTGAAAATTCACTCAACGCCAAAAGGCTAATGGAAAAGCTAGAACAATCTGAGGATCGGTGAGCGCGCTGCTCTGAGGAAGTATCACTGCCTGTGTTACGGAGCTGTTATGGAAATTCACAGAAGCCAAAAACAAAGCTATTAATGATTTCAACAGAAGCATGAGGAAGTCTTGCTTTCCAAATGAGGGATGTTGCTTAAATCCAGGAAGATCAAATTTAAACTGGACCAAAGAGCAGACAAAGGAGGACTCGGAAACATGTGGCAGAACAAACGCGTGGCTTAGAATCGTTCAGCAATTCCAATTAACCACTTTAAAACCAAAATTCTTTTGAAATTAATTTATCTCACCAGCTAGCGAGCACTAAAAGCAGCTTCCAGAGCGGGCAGACCTTTTTGAGGTAAGAGAACAGATACCTCACACTAAGTGTGTGCAAATGCCCCATCACTTAAGATGAGATAATTTTCCATTAATAATATTCTGCTTGGGAATCTGAGTTATAAACCAGGCCACACGTGATGGGCCAGAACTGGAAACTAAACATCAGGCTATTTCAGTACAGGCCCATGACACTGAGACTGATCATTTGTATGCAGGTGACAGCAGAGTTAACCATGAGCTGCGTGAAAGGTAAAAACGTGTGGCATCACCGCACTAATCGCACGTTCAGATGGTAAAATTTAGGTGGCCTGCGCTGCCAGAAGCTTGAAATAGCTTTTATTGTGCTCGTTTCCCTCATGTTATTTTGTATTTCAACCTAAAAAACCCAACAACCCAGTATCGAAATACTATTTAGGTTGGAAAAGACCCTTAAGATCAGCAAGTCCAACCGTACAACAAACAAACCAACAGGAAAAAATACCCCAACAACAACAGCAAAAAGCCAGACTAAAACCAAAGAAAAAGCCATATGGTAGCAGGGTCAGTAAATAACCACGAAACAGAAATCAGGGCTCTCCATGATATTATTCAAATGATTACAAGCACGCTTTGTCTGCCTTTTACTTTCAAGCAGATTAACAAAAAGGCACAATCGTCCAACCAAATCTCCACCCGGGCAAGATTTCCAAGCACGAGATTTTTAGCACTGAAGAAAAAGAATGGTTTGTATAGAGCAGGTGATCTGAACAGATCATTTTAAATATCATATACAACTATATATTTTCGCTTGTCTTTCTTACTTACATTCATATCTACCTGAGTACCCTGACCAGCTAGTTAATCCCATTTCTTCTCTGAATTCACAGAATATTACTGCTAAGATCACTTCTTCCTCATCCAGTTACTTTTGAGTTTCCTAAAATTTTCGCTACTGGTATCCTACGTTTAAAGCATTATGTTATTTTATAATTATAAAATATCTTTTGTATCATTAATGCATCAGTTATTTTATAGAACGCCTCTCACCTCTGAGATTCTCCTTTCTGCTGTATAAGCAATAACTGGATTCTCAGGGATTCAGTGGTTAAATGTTATTTTATTTTCGCCAATTAAATTGTCAAAATGGTCTTTTTTGTTTTAAAATAATAGATTAAACCCTGTGTTTTATTTTTTTGGTCACCTGTCTCTTTCGATGCACAGCGTCCTCATTCAATCTGTAGCCAAGACCTTTTTCACTGCGGAATATTTAAACCTAATGTGATCACAAGACTATGAATATTTTCATGTCATCACCTACAAGATTCACCATGACGTGGCTGAGCTCCTCATAGCCATGACAAAAATGTTTCACTAATTTCCCCTGCAAAAAATAAAGAAATACAAGAGCTTTGCAAATTGGGAGCTGACATACGCAGAGATCTAACTCCAAAGCATTCATCAACTTCCAGTATCCCATATGAAACACCCAGAATTACTTTTTTAGGGATTTAAAGAGTTCTGTGGCATTTTATATACTGAAACAATGGCTGTGGCTGACCCGGGTGGAATCTGTGAGGCCTCAACGCTGCTGTAAGCAAATCCCTCAACGGGTAAGAGGAAAAAATACACTAAAATGAAAGAGCAGACAGTTGGTGAGCACAGGAACACTTCGGTTAGGTGCCATTATCAGGAACACAATGGGCTGGGTCACAGAGCACAGGATAAAATCCTGTTACACAGGGAAACAGTCAGCTCATTTACCCATCTTCCACATCCTTTCTCGCTCCACAAGCTCTTCCTTCTTTCACAGGGCACCTTCCAAATAGAGAAACCCAGCAAACTGTAGCCTAGCGGGAATGAATAAAGCCTCACATAAATGCGGGTACACCTCAGGCACCGAGAGAGAATTCATCTGGAAAAGATGCGACCACGCATTTAAAAACCGTATCCTAATCCTCCTGCTGAACGAGGCCAAATCAACTATTCACGGGGATCATCTTTACTTCTGCAACTTCTTTTCCAGTGTACGAATTTACTCGATGACAGTCAAACGACGTGACTCATCAGACGCTGCTTTTTGCTCTGCGCTCTCACACCGAGGTTGCTCCAAAAGCAACGTTGCGATGGATTTCTCTGCCTTCTGTTCTTCAACTTAGCTCTGAGGCAGTGGAGGCTCTCAAACTAGAACTTAGCTTCTTATACACAATGAAGAAAGGGAAAATTTTAGCTTGGAGCAGATAGAAGCGATTCAACTCGATCTTACTTTACATCTCAGATGTGTAAAATCCCACTCCTTTATTTTTATGACACGCTGAAGCCAGAAGCTGTCCCCAGCCTTCAAGAGTTCTGGAGGAATTTCAAGTGGGAGATTAACAGCCTATTCCAACCCCGAACAGAAAACACGTATGTTTTCTTCATTACTTTTCCCGGATTTTGAAATGCTGACCTAATGTAAAATTATCAATAACACAAAAAGTTGGAAAGAATAGGTCTACTCACTTATGGTTTGTGCTTAACCAGCGCTTTAAAGCTGAATGTATTCTTGATTTTTGTGAAAAAGCAGCAACAAGATTGTTGTAAGTGGGAAGCAGAAGACCAATATCCCATGAGGGAAGAAAACCCGAGGGGATGAAATTTACATTTGCTTTCATTTCACAAACACCTGGAGTTCAGCTAGGAATTAAAGCAGCCCTGTAAAGGCATTATCCTCCCTTTCCGTGGGATTCAGCACAATTTCCAGGAATCCTTATCACAGAGATGAATTAGCTGCTGCAGGAGAACTGCAGGCCAGACACGTCAAGGCATGCTCTGTAAGGAACAGTTATATGGAATTTTAGATGTAAGGGGGTTGGAAAACAGCAATTAAGCAACAAAACTTGTCCACGCAATTTTACTATGCAATAATTTACCTGTATATGTTAAAAAAAAAAAGTCTTTACAAGGTAAGTTCCCTTAAGTGCTAAGAAATGGAATGTGCAGTGGGAGTTTACTGATCCATGCTAAGGGTTTATCCCTTAGTCCTAAAAACAGTTAACTAGGAAACAACCCCAACAAGAAGGACGGTGAGTGTTGACTCGTGCGAGCCAAAACCTGAATATCTCAATCTGTGAAGTAACGATGGCAAAAAGAACTCATTCCACGAGCAAACCGAATCAGCTTTTGTTGCTGGATTCCCTCCTACTCAAGGAGGGACCTCTGCTGAATGTGTCCTTTTGGTGAGGGTGAGTAACAGCTTCTCCTCGTGGAGGCTGCCTGTAGCTCACGCTGCAGCTGTACCCTCACTGAAGGTGCTCAGCCCTTCGGCATTTTTCCACCACAGAGCTGCCTCATTGCAGAAGACACACGAAGCAGCTCCAAAGTTACCGACAACCTGCCAGCCAGTCCCCCTGTGACACCCCTCATGGAATTCTCATCTTCTCGGGGAGCAGAAAGTTACAAGTGTCTTTGGTTTTGTCTACATTTAGCTCTGTATAAGCATATAAACAAACCGGAGCTTACTCTGTGCACTTCAACAGCAATGATATCCTATCTTCCTGCCGCAATATCGCATGATACTGCTGAGTAGCTACCTCAAACTGCTGAGTTTGGATCAATCCACCCAGCAAAGCTCAGCTCTGCTCTGCGCTCCGCTAGCAAAACAGTAGTGTTCAAATTAACGACAGCAACGGCAATAAGAGCCCCAGACGTTTGGAAGGAATGCAGGGGCTGAATACAAACTCCACTCACTGAATAATATTAAATTATCTAACGACCGAACGCCGAGGCTGGCTCGAAGAACTGAAGGATGCGTCGTCTTGGGAAAGGGGGAAGCCAGTGGATTGCAGACTTTGGTCAGACGATACCTTTCTCGGCTCAAGCCTGTTAAGCCTTAGGGGACGTGCTGAGAACTGGACAATTTGAAGGGCCTACGTTTTTGTAAAAAGAAATAAATAATAATAATAATTAACTCCCCACACACACCTACTGCAATCAAGCTGGCAAGGGTAACCAGAAGAGTTCGTGCTGCAGGCATGCAAGAAACAGCTGCATTAAAAGAAAGTGAAAGTTAATCAAGCTGATCTCCCAAAGCTGGACAATGCTGGACCAATGATAGCCTCTCAGTGTATATGAATTCCAACAGAGCTAGAGCTCCACCATCATTTACATGTTTCAGGGAATTTTCTCCCTCATTCAGTAATCTTTTTACTTATTTATTTTTACTGTTACAGTGGAGACAGCACTTTCCCCAACCTTCCTCACGCTACGTCTCCTAGCCAAAAATCTTTATAAATTACTTCAGAATCAGCTAAGATCCCAGGATGATAACTCTAGACAAAAAAAGGTTAGCAAAAATTACAGGCAAATGAACACAGAAGCCTTCCCAGGGAGCACGGAGATCAACATGAAGGGACTGGTTTAGATTGTGTTGGTCATTGGCAACTAAACTCTTGAGCAGCGAGAAAAATCATTTGCTAAGCTGCAAGAACGCCTCACTTCAAACCCCTGACACGACTTCGGTCACTTACAGTAATTCAGCTCCTAGGAGTTAATTGCAACAGTCCTAATGCATCAGGGAGGGGTTGGAACTTGATGGTCTTTAAGGTCCCTTCCAACCCAAACCCTTCCAGGATCTTACGATCCTGAATGAATTAATTGATACAAATGAATCTTCCTTTCTGCTTTCACAAAAACTTCCATGTCCACCTCAGGAGCTCCACCAGCAAAACTTGATTAAAGCCAGTAGCCTAAATAAACTTCACAGCAAAATTCAACAGAGACCACTGCCAAAATTGTGACTCTATTTGGTTAAACTTCTCTCCCCATCTCCCCTCCCCACAGATATCTAGGAAGACACAGGGAGCCAAGCTTCAGACACCAGCCCAAAGACATCCTGCCTTTGCTCCCTAAGTTCTGTGCATTTATTCCTTTGAAAGTACCAAATAACTCGAAGCAATCTTGGCCTCCGCAGCGAGCTGAACTCTCAGCTCTCCTAATTTTTAAGTGCAACTATTGCCAAAAGCCAGAGAAATCATCAAAACTTCATGCAAGGAATGAATTTCCTCTACCTTCTTCAAACGCATATTAATCCTCTCCATCTTTCCGTGCAGAAAGCCAAGCTGGACGCACTGGCTCCAGGCTGCTATTGTCCAGTAACAAACCCTTCATTCCCAGTCAAGCTCCTTGTGAAGCTAGCCACAAGCCTACAGAAGTTCCCCTCAACAAACAATATATGAGAGACCCACAAATTCAAGATTCTGTCCAAAATATGGGCAGAATTTAGCTGGAAATTCTCCATCAGCTCCATTGAAACTCTCAATAGCACCCTGTGCAAGCTCTCAACAGGGTTACGAGCAGATGACCATCGTTATCCCGGTGGAAACGCTCCACAACAATTGCCCACGATCTGCTCCGCCTGACAAAGCTGCCTGAGGTTGCTTGATTCCCGTCACCACCACTTCTGCAGAAGTACTGCTCTACCACCAAGAGATTTGACTGCTGACAAAACAGTATCAGCTCCGTGTGGTACATTGATGCCATCTGCTTCTTTGGGGCACATGATGCCCAGTTCCAGCGGGATAATTTAATTGACTTACTCGGAAACCTTCAACAGCGTTATCAACTGAGGAAAACACGCAAAAAAAGGGGGTTTGACCCAAAAACTTGGGATTCGTGTAAGGACTGTCCAGCTTCTGCAAGCCAGGGATACAGCTCTTTCAAGTCACCTGTAAGCCAAGCTCTTGGGTGAAATGTATGGAAGTATCAGAAATAACTCACAAACTAAGATGCTGACCCCATCAGTGAGTTCTTGGCGGTGGACTGCCGGCTGGCCAGTCCTCATCCACACCAAGGACTTGTTTCTTGGTGGAGCTTTTATCCCAGCACAATTTTTATAGCAAGGTCAATGTAAACCGGTAGATTTCATAAAGGATTATATCTTAAATTGGTAGGTTCAGGAAGAAACGCTCTCATCTGAACTATGGTGTTCCCACATGGTAAGGGTTTTTTGTAGCAGAAATAGAAGAGAGGGGGTGCTAAGAGGAATTCTTTTTACCATTCTTTTAAATATTTTGTTCAAACAATTATTGGATTAAGAAGGAGATACTCCAAACATTTCTCCTTAAAGAAAAGGGATGAGGGGAAAAAGAAACAAAGGGGAAAACTTGCAGAGAAAATTCCTGATGGCACAGAACATAATCCTCATTAGAATACTGAGGAGACACCCTCTGACCTGAAGCGGATGGACTGCTTCGCAACAGAGAGAGAATAATAATGGAACTCCAGACTCCACAGAAGTCACACGTAAGATACGCTCTTGAAATATGCCCAAGTAATGGGCTGTACTGATATTAAACACCCCACTTAAGCCACTTCTGTAACTCAGTCATCAGTTTTCGTATCTCCAAGCGATCCGGTGTCTCTGTAGGCGCCCAGTACAGATGTACTGACAGCTACTGGTTTATGAAAGTGAAGCAAAGACGGCAGAACTTGACCTTTCCCTAAAAATCACATTTCTGCTGTCTGAGGTACGTTTGATAACGTTGTATCGGAGCAAATCACAGCAATACAATGTATGAAATGTAAAGCAATTCTTAACTTCATCCAGTGCGGCTGTACGAGTATTTGAAGCTGCTTTCTTGCAAACTACTTAACTGCGAATAATTTCTCCTACATTAGAGTGATGTAAGTGCAGAATGGTAGGAAATGATAAATATTTTAAGTTGACTTACCATCAGAACTTGTTAGAACAAAGCTCTCGGCGTGGGACTGCTTCTTGCCACCGACACTTCTGGGAAACCAGTGAAGGTCGATGGGATAAATATCATCTGGAAGTTTCACTACTCGAGTCGTCTCGCTCGTCAAAAGGTTCCACTTCATAATTTGGTGATCATCGCTGCAGGAATATAGCTCGTCTGCAGTAGTCCAGCCAACACAGCTAACTAATTCTTTATGTTTAATTGTATTAAGGAAGTCCAAACATTTTAATTATTTAAAAATAAGCATAAAAACCCCCCTTGCCTAGGCTACATGAAACCGAAGGAGCAGTACGGGAAGATTAGTTTGATAAGATTACATGGAATGCTTTACATAAAAAAATATTATTCTAATTCTTTTTTTCTCTTCTCTGTCACAAATAGAGATGGTAGAAATTCACCAAAAAATAAACGGTATCACGTAAAAATACAATGGTTGTTATGATGCATTCTTACTGAAACGTATGAGCTACAACTCCAGAAGGGTCTTAGTGTGCAATGCAAGTGCAAAACACCCAACGATCACTCAAATATGTTGTTTTATTAACATTGAATCGTATGAGATATGCCAACAGTTTATATTGGCAGAAGAATTACAGTTTCATTTATATCTGCTATACGCATGTCTTATTGCAAGCAATAAATATATCATTACCCCGATTTACTGCCTGCGGAAGCTTTTAACTTATCACTACAGATAAGAAAGGAAAGAAAACCAAAAATTTCCAGTAAAATATTGATAGCTTCTGAAGGGAAGGTATTTCTCTAAGAGCATTCAACAACTCTGAAAGTGCTGCCTCTAAAAGCAGCACTGAATGGTAAGGTGAAGAAAAGGAAAAGAAAACAAAAAGCCACCTGCAACTGATAAATATTTTACTATGATGTTTATGATAAAGAAATCCTGTCTGGAAAAGAGGCTGTTGAGAATGAACAAGGTTTTCTAAAGTTTGTTCCGAGACAAAGGATATGTTTTGGTTCCTTTAAAAGAGAAGTCTTCAGTCTCATTGCAACTGTTCAGGTGGAGCATTCAAAAAAAGGCACATAGGTATGTTACAGCTGTAATAAAACCAAACAAACACATCCGTACGTAGCTGAAATTAACAGGGAAGATACTAACCCCACAATAAAAAGTTTCAAAGTAAGTATCATTACATTAGCAGCGTGGAAAAATAAGCACCAGACCCGAGTTTAAAGGGAATTCTGTTTGTACAGAACCCAACCCCGCGTTTATCTGACCGCTGAGTATAAGCTTGAAGAACAAGCGACACTAGGAAGGAACGCTTTGCTGAAATATTACAGGTTGAAACACTGAAGTTCTCCTGTGCTGACGTAAAAGGGAAAAACCTGGAATCACCAACTTTTCATGGAACTTCGTGCTTTGTGAGAGCTCTGTGGGAAAATGCGACAGCAAAAGCCTTTGCGTGTCTGTGCCAGGACAGTTCAGAAGCGCTGACCCAGGTTTTCTCCTCCAGGATGGAAAGAAGCGAGAGCAAGAGGGAGGGAGCAGGTCATATATTCTGAGGAAATCATGATGATGCCCAAATGTGTCCCTCTAAATCTTCTGGAATTTTCTCACTTGACTGTGTGTCAAGCAGCCGCTATATGCAGAATTTAAGAAGCAGTAAAAGGATAATCATCCTAAACCATCTAATTTTCTGTGCTCAAAGCATGAATTAAGCTCTACTTTACATTAATGAATAAACACACAACAGTTATTTTAAAAAGATTATATCTCTCATATGCCAACATCTAACTTCCTCCTCCTCCCCTTATCCAAAAAACCACACAGGGAATCTGAGGACAAGAGGAGATGGTCACAAGTTGCACCAGGGGAAGTTCAGATTGGATATTAGGAAAAAATTCTGTATTGAAAAAGTAGCTAAACATTGGAACAGGCTGTCCAGGGAGGTGGTGGAGTCACCATCCCTGGAGGGATTCATAAAAACAGTAGATGGGGCACTTCAGGACATGGTCTGGTGGCCATGGAGGTGTTGGGTAGAAGGTTGGACTTGATGATCTTAGAGCTCCTTTCCAACCTTAATGATTCTGTGATTATCAAGGCATTTGAAAGGGACCTAAGCTTGTGCCAGACTTTCAAAGTAGCCTTTTAATCACATCCTGGACTTCTGTATGGTGGCAATGCTGTTGCTCAGCGCCTCCATATACCCAGGATGTTTTCTCTTGATCAATGCAGGGCTAGCCTCTGTGCCACGAATCCTAAAACTAAATCCCCGAAGAGTAAGATATGCATACAGCAAAGAAACACCACAGAGTAAGCCGGCGTTAAGGACTTCTCCTCCAGTTTAACGTGTCTGTCCCGCTTAATGCAATATCTCATTCCTGTTTGGATGCTGGGATCCAATCTGCTTCTCTCTGCACACCACACCTGGCTAAACCCACCTTTTTAGCTGCTGCTGGGTCGGGTTTTAATTGTTTATTTGGAGTTTCAGCAGGCGTGTGGCTGCTGGCAGCTTCCAGCTCGTGCTCCCTCTTTGCTCCCGCTGCGCCAAGTATAAAGTTGTGCCCTTTTCCTACCAAAGGCAAGACCAGAACTCGATTACAACTTTTGAAAGCGGCTTAAACACTCCAGGCGCACACCTAGAAGGCAGAATATCCCTGAGGTCACCCAGTTCCCCTGTCACCCACAGCTACCCCCATCATCACCCATCCCAGTACACACACCACTCGCCGGCTGAAATTATCGCCTAGTTTTTTAACAAGATGGGGCAATAAGGAGGATTAGCGTGGCACGGGGCGTTCTCCCAGCTTGGTCCCCCAGACCCAAGGGCAGCCTCGGCTCCCTCTCTCCCCCTCGGCCGCTTCTCCTCTGGAGCAGAGATGAAGCAAGAGCCGGGGGGAGCTGAGGGAAGGTCCAGGGGGGAGCAGAGATGAAGCAAGAGCCGGGGGGAGCTGAGGGAAGGTCCAGGGGGGAGCAGAGATGGAGCAAGAGCCGGGGGGAGCTGAGGGAAGTGCCGGAGGGGAGCAGGGCCCCGGCTCCCGGCGCTGAGCGAACCTCTCCCCGGCCCTGCCAGCACCCCCGGAGCTTCCAGCTCCCTCAGCCCACTGACCTCAGGGCTCGGCTCTCGCCTCTCCGCCGCCCTTACCTCCCGTTCCTCCTCCGCTGAGCCCGGTGCGGGGGTCTGGGCTGCCGAGCCCCTGGCTCCGAGCTGCCACCCGGGGCAGGGAAGAGGATCGCCCCCAGCCCGGCTTTACCTGCGCCGGCGACGGGACGCGGCTGCCCCCGGCTCCAATCCCGCCTCCCTCCCTTCCTCCTTCCCTGTCCTGCCCTCTCCCCCCGCGGGCAAGCGGCTCTGTCTCTATGGCTACTTCCCGCGAGAATTATTCCTCCTCTTCCTCCTCCTCCTCTCCCCACCGCCATCTCACGCCCCCCGCCCTCCCCTGGCATCACCGTTAACCAACACCACTTACAAACCCCCGTGGTATCTCCACAACTTTTATTTCATTTTTCTGTATGTTCTGGGGTGGTTTTTTTTTGGTTGTTCAACTAGCGGCGCCCT
>WEIS01072716.1:245-17870 GCA_013389965.1 Todus mexicanus | reverse complement strand
CCTTCTGGACTGTGAGCACACATTGCCAGCTCACATACAGTTTTTCATCCACCAGTTCCCCAAGTCCTTCTCCACAGGACTGCCCTCGATCCCTTTGTCCCAGTCTGTGTTGACACCAAGGATTACTCCAATCCAGGTGCAGGACTTTGTACTTGGCCTTGTTGATCCTCATGAAGTTCACACATGCCCCCTTTTCAAGCTTGTCCAGATCCCTCTGGATGGCATCCTGTCCCTCAGGTGTATCAGCTGCACCATTCACCTTGCTGTATCTACAAACTTGCTGAGGGTGCATTCAATCCCATTGTACATGTCATTGATGAAGATATTAAACAGCACCGGTCCCAATACAGACCCTTGAGGGACACCATTTGTAACTGATCTCTGTCAGGACACTGAGCTATTGACCACTGCTCTCTGAATGCAACCATCCAACCAATTCCTTATCCACTGAATATCAGCTTCCCCCTAATGGCTCCTTGTATGCTTCTCATTGCTGTTTTACAGTCTTACCCAAATTTCTAAAGAAATTAAGACAATGTTCAAACCATTATTAGATAATTCCAGTTTTGGTGTAGGCATCATGGACAACAAAGACCTTCTGAAAGATGTCAAAGCTGCGGTGAAAGAATGGCGGACCTAAGACAAAGGATTCTTCCTACTCATGGGATCCCAACTGTAGGAGAAGAGTTGAGTCAGATAGGCTTTTCTCCTGAGTCACTTGTGAGTACAAGTGATACCCAGTTTCTACCCATAAATTACTATTTAAAAATATTAGCAAGAAAACATGGAAATTTTATCCCAGAAGCGCTCCATGAGGCCAGTTAGGGATTCTATTACTAATTGATTGCAGAAAACATTTTGCGATGTGACAGAATAGAACTAATGTAGAGCCTTACTCTGCAGTGCTTACTATTTAAATAGATAGAAATGTGGAATAAGGGTAGGATGAAGACTTGGAGTGAAACCTGAAGTAGTTGCATTATTCCCTTCTACCATTTAAGACTGTTTCGTTTTTGCTTAGCTCCTTACACTTGGTTTCCAGCGGAGCAAGGCCCTCACAGGCACACACAAACCCAGATGTTTGCTATGTCTCTGCAAAGCTGGAGGTCTCCAGGACTTCATTTTAGTTCCAAAATATCCTACAGTGCACTCACTGTTCTTATAAATGAAAGGAAATTCAATAAACAAACAAAGGACATTTTGACCGCACCGTACATTCTTACTTGTTCTCATGGGCACTTATTCAAAGTGCCTATCCATTTTCAATAGATTTCCAGCTGCTAAATAATTACATTTATCATTGTAATTTATTTATTTATTTATTTAGTAACTGTGCTTTTTCACCGTGCATTAGTGTGAGCTAAAAATAGCAGGCATTTGTCACGGGCTATTCTTTGGCCACTGAAAAAATCTTTATTTGCATAACAGATACTGCATATCCCTACAGATGATGAGAAGGAGCTTTAAAGAAAGGTCACAAAACTTAGTCTTCTCATCACTTGTCCAGAACTAAAAATCTGACAGCAAAAAGCCCACTCTCTAGGCATAGCAGTGCATATGTGATTCTCCTATTAATTATCTTCAGACTGTGATGAGCTCTCATGTTTAATACTGGTACATTTGATTATTTTCAGTGAGATTAAAGTTCTATTTCACCAAGTGCTGCCATTTGGACAGTAACATTGAAGCTGTTAGCAAGCGTAGCTCACTTGTCTTCCTGGGGTTTGATCCACTGCTTGGACAAGCCACACTTTGCACAGATACCTGTATGTGTCTGCTTCAGCAGGGACAGATTTTCTCCTCAGATACATTAGTGCAGCATCCAATAGCCTCTACTGAGACCCACTCCATGTGGCACCCAGCATCTCATATTTCTCCCGTCCCTGGCTTTGTTTCTGTTCCCCTGATCCAGTCAATTCTACATGACAGTGCACGACCAGCTCTCATGCTCACTTTTATTTTATTATATGATGAAAACCAATTTCAGGTATGCAGAAGCTTGAAAATAAAGTCACTGAATTGTTACCGCACTGTGCTTGAGTTTAAAAGCAGTACTTTTGTCAAGATGTAAAGTTTTTATGTCATGCTACACCTGTCTCTGTTCTAACAGAAATAGGATTTATAGAGCAACACAGTAAAGCCTTCAGATGTTTTTTTTTATAGAGGCAATGACTTGTTCTACTGTAGTTATACAAAGTACAGTTGTTCATTGCACTTTGGAAGAACTTCATGAGTTGCAGTAGTTGAAAACAGACTTTTTTATTCATCCTATGTTATTTTGTGAGGTTAACAAATAACCTCTCATTATAATAACGCATCTGGATATGTTCCTGTATGACTTGCCCGACGTTCTATGGTCCTACTCTGGCAGAGGGGTTGGACTTGACGATCTCCAGAGATCCCTTCCAACCCCTAACATTCTGTGAGTACTTTTAATGATGTTTTTATTTAATATTGAATAAACCAACAAAAAATATTTTCCCAGCAAATAGTAATCTGAGGCCTGCTTATATAAAAAGAACATAAAACCCATGGCAAAGGAAACATATGATATATGAGCAGTAGTTACAGGACAAGGGGTAATGGTTTCGGGCTGGAAAAGGGTAGGTTTATACTAGATGTCAGGAAGAAATTCTTCACAGTAAGCATGGTAGACACTGGAACAGGTTGCTCAGGGAGGCTGTGGATGCCCTCTCCCTGGAAGTGTTCAAGGCCAGGTTGGATGGGGCCTTGAGCAACCAGCTCTAGTGGGAGGTGTCCCTGCTCACGGCAGGGGGGTCGGAACTAGGAGATCTTTAAGGGCCCTTCCAACCCAAACCATTCTATGAATGAATCTATGAATCTATGTTCTACTTCTCTTACTAGAGTTCAGCAACATTACAGCATTTTTTCCCCCTAAAGATCTTCTGTTACCTCTTACTGTTTTTCTGACCTTTTGTCTCTTCCAGTTTTAATTCTACCTTTCTGAAGTCTTCTTTTACCATTGAAATAAACTTGGGCAGTGTGGTTAAGCAGTATCCATGGAAGACTGAACTTAGATTTCATTTTTTCTTAATTTGTGTTTTCTCTAATTCTGTAGATGTAACTATTACAGTAGCTGCAAGCTGATTATTCCTGGTTTTTTCCTAGTAGAGAAGTCACATGTAGCTGTTCTATTAGTTGAAAGTGTCCATATGGCCAGCAGATGCACTTAAAAAGTATTTAATTAGTGCTGTAAATTCACCTCACTAGACAGTTCTTCTTTAGTGATTTTATCTAGGCTAGGTGAGTACTGTCTCTCTGTTTGAAACCAGTATAGATTATTTGAAGTAGAATCATACTTCCTTGGAGTAAATTTGATCTGGATCAACAGAATTAAATACTTCATTAAAGCGTACGTTCTGATTATCATTTGACTATCGTCCTCAAAACTTTGAACCACAGCTTCTGCTTTAACCTTGGTAAGCCCTGCATCCAGGACTGAAGTTCTGTTTCATGATATGTAAAAGGTCATCCAAAGTTCTGGTTCTTCCACTGCTTTTTGTCCCAAGTTCCACTGGTTTTGCATAATTAGATGTATGTATTAAATTCTGCTCAGAATTTTATTGTTGTGGTTTAACCTATCAGCGGTGATGAAGCTGTCCTTTAACTTCATCTTGGTAAACTAAAACTTGCTTGGCAAGGATCAAAAAGTGCTTATTAATCACCCAGATCCCAAGTCCCAAGATTCCACTAACATTTTTAGCTACAGCATCATTTATATTTGTTAGATCTATACCCAAACTATTTTTTTTTTTCTTTACAGAAGCAGCAGGTAGAATTGTTCCTATTTGCATTTACATTTGCTTTGAAATGTTTTAGGTTGCACCCAACAAGTCAAAGAGTCCGGAGGCTTAGTGTCAGAAATGTGTGCTTTTGCCAGTTTTTTTAGTTTCCTTCATCTTAGGTAATTTGAAATCTTGTTCCTTTTTCATTGATGAAAATTCTTAAATAGAACCAGAAATATGGCCCTTTATCATGACTTGGAAGCCTCTTAGTTCATCTGTGTATTGTCTATAATGTTGATCTTGTGTCATTCTTGTTCTTTCATTGAAATGTCAGTAGGTATCTGATCATACAAATACCTTGAGGGGGAGTTCAGATATATGTATGTATCTTGGTACTGACCTAACCAAATAAACACATTATATCCTAAAGTGACACCACAACAGTTCTCCAAAGAGTGTGTTCTGTCAACTCATATTATTGCTGGTTGTTCTTGCAGAAACAGTGGCACTAGTTAGACCAAAGTCACCCCTAAATCTGGCGACTACTCTGATTTACTGTGTAGGGGAGGGAGGGGTAGAGGGGGAGTAGGTGGTGTGCGCATGTGTGTAGGGGATTGGAACCTGCACCACTGACTTCCATTTGGTTCTTCTTCCTTTCACTTCTTCCAGTAATTGAGACCTGAGCCTGCCTTTCCCATATTTTTGCCAATGCTTGCTGTCAGCCTGGGAAGCATGTAATTAGTAGGTCATCCTATTTACCCTTTAAATGTTGTTACAACATTAACTTCTATTTCTGTGAAATTTCCTTAGCATTTCAGAAGTTGTCAGGAAACAAACTGAATGATTAACATCGCTGTCTATCACATCTTTATTTTTCTAATAACTCTTCAAACTGCTATTTAAAAATAAACGTGCGGCTTCAGTTGCTGCTGTTCACTATCCTTTCCCATTATTGATTTAATGGAAAGTATTTCAATGTTACATAATGTGAAAACGCTGTTAATGTTTTCCAAATATGCAATAGAAACATTCCCGCTGTTACACATTCTTTTAGACAATTCTATTTTCACATCTAGTAGTAAAGCAGTACTAGTGTTTGCAATGTCATTATCTCTATTTATCTTAATATTCTTACTTTCCCTGGGGTATATATTTTTGACTTTTCTTTTTCCTAAGTTTGTGAATCATTTAACTCTTTAGTTATACACTAACTGTTGTCAGCTTTTGGTTTTTTTCTCCATTTGTTTCATGTGTTAATGTGCCGCTTTCTCTTCTTTTAGACAGTAAGAACTGAGCTGGGGATGCAGAGAATGAATAGACCATCAGTGGCAGAGCTGAGGCAAGTTGCTATAACCATGACTGTGAAATCTCCAAACGGGGAGTCTTTGGTTCCAAGGGAGGTTTTTGCAGGTGTCCTGGATCCAGCCCAGGATTAAGTTAACTTTCTCCCCAGAAGCGATAATGTGCTGTGGTTTGGGTCTGTGGCTAAAGCAGCATTGAAAACACGCTGATGTTTTGGCTATCGCTGAGCAGTGCTCACACAACATCAAGCCTGTTTCTCTTTCCAACTCTGCCCACGCTCCCACCCCAGCAAGTAGGCTGGGGACAGGCAGGGAATTGGGAGGAGACACAGCCAGGGCAGCTGACCCTAATCGACCAAAGGGATACTCCAGGCCATATGATGTCATCCCAGCAATAAAACCAGGTAGAGGAAAAGAGTAGGGTGGGGGTTGGCTTCAAAGCTGGCTATTAGAGACTGACCGGGCATCAGTCTGCTTATGGGCCTTGGTGAGTAATTGCCTTAGCATTGGTTTTGATTTTTTTCTTTTTCTTTTTTTTTTTTTTTCTTCATCCTCACTTATTTAATTTTATTAATTTTCACTTTTTTTTCCTTCACTTACTAAGCCATCTTTATCCTGACCTGTGATTTTGTCTCTTTTTTCTCCTCTCCCTTGTTCTACCATGGGAGTAGGCGGGGGGAGTGAGCTAGCAGCTGTGTGGGTGCTTACCTGCTGGCAGGGCCAGCCTGCAACAGCAGGATGGAAAAAAATAAAAATACATTAGGAGCACAATCCCTGAGTAATGAGGCTTTGAGATTTGTGGGAATGAAGTACTTTTTTTCCAAGCAGCAAGCCAGGGAAGAGGCATGTGTGCAACCACAGATGAAAGGAGTGGGAGGACAGGCTGAGAGAGCTGGGACTGTTTAACCTTGAGAAGAGGAAGCTCAAGAGAGAGGATCTTATCGATGTGTCTAAAAGCCTGATATAGAAGGAGTAAAGATGAAGCCAGACTCTTCTCAGTGCTATCCAGTGAAAGGATGAGAGGCAATGGGCACAAACTGAAATGCAGGAAGTTCCATTTAACTTAGGAAAAAAGCTTTTTACTGTGAGGTTGGTGGAACATTGACACAGGTTGCCCAGGGGTGTTGTGGAGCCTCCAACCTCAAATATACTTAAACCCCAACTGGATAAACAAAATCCAACACTGCTCTGAGCAGAGGGCTGGACTTGAGGATCTCCAGAGGTCCCTTCCAGTGCCAGCTATGTTGTGATTCTGTGAAAATTGACAAGTGTTTTTATATATATCCACAGATTTGTGGATCAAGCAGCCAGGCACATAGTTGGTACAGATGACACGGGATATCAGAGAGCTTTCTCAGATGAAGCTGTAGCACTTTCGCCCCCTCCCCCCCCCAATCTCCAGAATTACCTTTAAGTCCTCGGTACACAGGATTTTATGAGTTGCATTTTCTGTTTCTTTTTTTTTTTTTTTAATAGAGTGATTACATGTGTCTTTTCAATTTGGACCTGCAGCTTTTTCACTGATAAACCCAGCACTTCTGCTTTGGCACAGAAAAGCAAAGAAACCTGTCTCTTAGCACAGCATCATTATTTTGGAACATATTGTAGCTCGGCGCGTGTTCCTGCACCAGACAGAGTTCTGTGAGGCAGCAGAGTCTTATAAGAGAACTTTCCAGTTACAGACTAATGTTCAGAAGGCTGATTCTTGATGTTTGCATGTAAAATGACTCTACAGATATTGATACTGCAGTAAGATGCAGATACTGTTAGTTCAATATTCACAGTGCCCCGCTGGAAACCGAGTGTGTAATGGTAGTCTTCACACGCGTCCTATTTTGTTGTAGGAGTGCTGGTAAAATAGTTCAATTCACAGTTACCAAAACTAGCATTTCAAGATGACTCATTGTCCTGATTCAACCTGTTTTTTAGGTTCGACTTAACTGGTTTTATTGCCGGCCTTTTCACTTGCTGACAGTTTCGTAGGTAAGAGTTTATGTTTGTCTGTGGTTCCTGGTATTCAGTGAGTGGGCCTGACGAGTCTTGTCCACTTAAATTACATCTTAATTGTTGCTATTCAGTTATGTATTTCATCAACTAAATCTTGATTGCTTGATTAACAAACAAACAAAAAAAAGGAATAGGAGTGGTCCAGCTTTTTTTAATGTATCAGTGAAGTATTACACGTTTTGGAAAAATATTAGCTTCCTCTAAGAAAGCAATTGCAACATGAATTTGGGGGGAGATATATGGTGCACTTAGTAGAAAAGCAGATGATTTTCATTTGTTTGACTTAGCGGCTTCCAAAACCTACTCCCTGATTTACTGTCTGAAAAATTGTTCACGAACGCTTCATAGTTGCAGCATGGATTTGCACTTGAGCTGAAGAGAATTTTTTTCGTGTGTAGGTGCATGAGGAGCGTGATCCCTTTTGTGGTGGGTGTTGTCTCCTTCTCTGTGGATTCTCATTTGTTGAACAGAAGGAGGCTGAGTTCTGTGAGCGTGGCAGCACACACAGAACTGTAGCATGAACAGGCAGTGCTGCACACTGTGTTGCTGTACTCATTGCATATGATGATTTTTTTGTCTCTGAATATTTTAATTTTCTGTTTACTGTAAAGATAGCTGGGGGGGGATGTGGAGTGTGTTAGTGTGAAATGTTGAATGTTGTATCTTTCTACTTAAAATTGAGGGTCTCATAGGTTCACAGAAGCACAGAATGCTACAGACCTTGAAAGATCATCTAGTTCAACCTCCCTGCCAGACCAGGATCACCTAGAGCAGGTCACACAGGAACGCATCCAGGCAGGTTATTCCACATAGGAAGATCATGTAGTGATTGCCAGATACGCTTGGTACAGTTATGTTTATTTACAAAAACATATAAAACTATATTTCCATAAGTACTGAAGGGGTTCACAAATCTTCATCTGGTGTTTGTTCTGCTTGTGCAGGTCTTGCACAGCATGATTCACCTTTCCTTAGAAGACTTTCCACCACATTCCTCCATACCTTGGCCTGAAGCAGCCGAATGTATTTCCATGTTTTAAGTTTGATGCCGTATTTCAGATACCCGCTCTGGTGGAGTTACCCGACTTTTCACAAAAATACTTCGGGGCTGTGTCTGAGCAACTTCAAGTTGGTTTCACCTCTCCTCAGCAACGCCCAGAACCATGCTGCATTAAGAGCCAGTCCTAATGCAATGCTGAGAGCATCCTGTAGCCGTTTTCCCGAGCTGTCAGCAGTACCAGTGCCTTGGCACTAGGGAACACAGCACACGCAAAAAAGGCTTTGCTTGACAATTCGGCTGAAGTGCAATGTCAACAACTCCGTCAGGCTCCACAGGGAGGCTTTGTGCCCGACACAGGGACGACACCGGCTGTGTGTGCACCCCGGACACCGGCCGTGGCCTCACCCATAGCCCCCCCCCCCAGCCACGTAGGCGAGATGGGTACAGACCTCCCAAACATGAGGCTTCCCCTAAATCCTCCCGAGTGCTCCGGCGATCATCGCCAACCCTGGGTTTTTCGCTTTGGGCTAGTACATCTCCCGGTTTCACCCCGTATTTGTGGTTTTCTCCAGATAATTTACTAAACGACGAAGCCTGCCCGGTGGGAATTGCGTATCGCCCCGCTTTATTTCACCTCCCCGGGCTGGGTAAAGCCCCCGTGACCACCCAGGCCACCATTTTCCAGGGTGAACAAGAGAGGCTCCCGTTTCGGGTCCTTCTGCTTGGGGGAGGGACAGGCGGGGGGAGCAGCGGGACCCTGCCGCAGCAGCGCCACCGCGGCTGCCGCACTGCCGGGGCCACCGCGGCCCCTCTCCGGGAGCGGAGCGGCGAGGGGCGGAGAGGAGGGGGCGCTGCTGCCATCACCACCGCAAATATCACCGCAAATAAATATCACCGCCGCTATCACCGCCGCTCCCTCCCCGCGGCGGGCGAGGGGGGCGGGACGCGGCTGTCAGAGCCCGAGGGGCTGAGGGGAGCCCTTGGCGGGTGGGGAGGCTGCTGAGCCGAGCCTAGCCCAGCCCAGCCCAGCCCAGCTCAGCCCAGCACCGCCGCCGCAGCAGCAGCAGCGCTGGAACGATCCCCCCGTGGCGGTGAGTGGGGCGGCCCCGGGCCCGGTGCCCCCTGGGGGGAGGCGGCCGCGGGTCCCCCGTTGTGGGGCGAAGGCGAAGGGAGGAGATGTGGGGGAGATTGGAACAGGTTGCGGTGGGCGAGAGGTGCGCGGCCGTCTGGGCACGGCGGGGAGGTTGTCAAGAGCTGGGGTTTTTTATTAAGCGATTTGTTTAGCCCTGCTGCTGCTGCTGCTGCTGCGGCTGCTTGTGCTGTAAAAACCCTTCCTAGGAAGCTGCGGCTTCGGTTGGGTGTTCTGGTAACTATTGGGGATCCGGCAGCTGCCAAAAATATCAGGAGGCACAGAGTTGTTTATCTCCGGAGCCGCCCGGGCTTTCATACACGTTCACACACGTAAGGAAATAGCAAAACTTTTCCTCGCGTTAACAGAAAGAAAGGAGAACATCAAATAGCTCTGGGCATCCTTATGGCTCTAAAGGTACTTTAATCTCCCCGAAGTGGTATTGTCTAAGGCTGCTGGGGCAATGACCCTTGTGGTAAACCACTTCATTCGTAAAGTTTTCCAAGAGCTGACGCTTCCTTGTGCCAACTTTGTAACTTTCTACTGTGGTTTTTCTTTTCTTTTTCATGTGTAATTTGTGCATAAAGGGACATCATTAATAATTTCTGGTTTTATTATTTACTAAATGCGTTGTCTGTATCTGCTGAGAGGTTCTTCTCTCCTCTTGAATTAATGCGTACAGAATTTCTTGCAATTTTACGTACATAAATCCGATTATAGAGTTCAATCATTTTGAAGGACTACCTCGAGGGAGACATTGTAATTCAAGCTGTTTGTAAGTTTGCAAAGTGATACTGAGTCAGAAGTCCAAGAGTGGATGAGTAATTGATTGGGGTTTTTTTAGGTCTTTTGCTGTGATTTGGGCTTGTTGGGTTTTTTTTTCCCCTGCAGGGCATATGACATTTGCAAAAATCTGTGCTGTTCAGTTAAGTACACCATCTCCTTCAAGGATCGTGCTGTAATAAACAAGCAATATTATTAGATACTCTCCCCCCTCCCCTTTGCTTCCTACACTTCGTATCCCTTGAATAATTGCAGTGTTCCATGACACAAAGGCCTTGTATCTTTGTGTGTACAAAGTGGTTCAACAGGATGAAACAACTAATTTGTTGTGAATAAAAGAAATCAAATGACAGAACAACTGAAATGTTAGCCATGCTCAGCTGCATTTTTTGCACAGCAGTGCGTCGTAAGTAGGCAGGTTTCAAAAAGCATTTTTTTGTATTTGTACAAAACAGTCTGTGTTCAGGCCTCTCTTATTTTCTGGTTTTGAAAACATGCTTAATTACAGGTGTACTCCCTAGAGTCAGTGAAAAGAATTCCACAGACTTGCCTGACCTGCAAGGATTAGTTCTGTAAACTTTTCCATCGTGTTAGTCCTTCATATAAACACGAGTTTCTGATTTTGCTGGGGTGTATGCTTGTGAGTTTCCAGATGAGGCAATAGAAGACCTCACTGGACTTATAGGCTTGTTTCATCCCTCTCCTATAAGGAAAAAGATTCGATTTAGGCTTAGCATGAACGTTTGTGAAATTTCTATTGTATTTTTTTTGAACGTGACTGGAAAGTCACTCTGAGTTTCATGTAGCTAGGCGTGTTCTTACATGCTGTATTTTCATGCCTCATTATGGAGCTGTTGATTGCAAGAGATAATATAGAAATGTTTGAGACTAAAATTCCTGTGCTGTACCGTATATATGTTTGTTTGTTTGTTATTTTAACATTGGAATGAGCAGGAATTTCCATTTTTCTCTGCTTGGATCTGTCAGTAGCATCTTCTGATTGAAACTTTAACTGCTAGTCAAATCTGAAGCATTAAAAGTGACGAATGACGTGGTTACAGTGATCGATTTTTGTAATATGTGGGTATCTCCTAAGCTCCAGGAATTCTGGGTGTATATTTAACATTGTGCATTTGTGTCTTTACATACAGGCAAAGAACAGTTCTGCGGCATCTGAGGATGGATAAAGACTTCCGCTACTACTTCCAGCACCCGTGGTCTCGCTTAGTTGTGGCTTACTTAGTGATCTTCTTTAACTTCTTAATATTTGCTGAGGACCCAGTGTCTCACAGTCAGACAGAAGCCAATGTTATTGTCGTTGGTAATTGTTTCTCCTTTGTAACAAATAAATACCCTGAAGGAGGAGGCTGGAGATTTTTGAAAGTGTTTCTGTGGCTACTTGCCATTCTCACAGGACTGATAGCTGGGAAATTTCTCTTCCATCAGCGCCTATTTGGTAAGTTACATGATGCACCTACTGCCTTCCTGATAATGGCTTTCTGACTTCTCCTTTTAGCTTTCTACCCGCTGCAATTTTGTAAGCTTCGCTATTAATCGCTTTAGCTGTTTAGAGATGTATAGAATTCAGTACATCAAAGCTTACATCATTGTGGAAATTAATGCCGTGTCTACTTTGTGAGCATAATTCACAGTGATTTCAGTCAAAAAAGGCTAAAAATAGTGAAAGCTGACATGTTTTAAATACTTGAAAGGTCAGTAATTTTCAATATAAAGACATTCTGTTGCATCTTTAGACCAATTTTTAAATCATTATGTAGCTTTCTCAGCAATTTGCAGAGAAGGCGTTGCTCCTTGGGGCAGCGACACTACATGTCTTGTCAAAAGTCACGTAAGTGGAAGCAGAGGCTGTTGTTAGCATTATTAGAGCTGTGCTGAAGAGCTTCCATGTGAAAGCAGGAATTCCAGGGAAGCAGGATCTGCCTGTCTCGTAGTACAAGAGAGAGTGAGAGAAATGGAAAGGTAGGAAATGGAAAAAGACATGGCAGTAAATGCTTTCATACATGGGATGTGACTAAACTGGGGAACTTACTGCACATGGACTGCCTGAAAGAAATGGAATGACCCTGGATTATGTTGAGACTGAGAACTTAGGTGTAAATATATAGAGATACAAAAATATCTATCATTGTCTTAACTGGGTCATGTAGTAAATGTAGAAAACCTTGCATCTGAGGGCTCGAGGATGTCTCTAAGTTTTAGAAATAAGTAGAAATCGTGGAAAAGATTACTTCACACCCACCAGCAGCACCATTCTTTGAAATATCTGATTCTAGGTGTGTTATTCCTGGTCTAGATGGTCTGGTCCTATGTTCTTATGCTGGTAGGACTGTAGGATGGATGGTTACTGGAACACCTCGAAGCACATGGGCGATAGGCCATTTCCTTAGACTGTCTCATTCTATTAAGATAGAGAAAGAGCTGCTATTGTTTCAATAAATCAAACGTAAAGCTGTTATGTCAAGGAATGAACAAGCAAAGCCACCTTATGAGACTTCTTTTAATATTGACTTCTGAAACACTTGTTCTGAAAAACAGTTGAGCATCTTGATGGCTCTTCAGTGAACATTTTACCATAATGTAATGATAAGTGTAAAATGTCCCCATAAAGAGGACATTTTACCTTAATTTGTGGACCCTGGAACACGCACTGTGGCAATAATGTTTTCAATTTTGTCTTCCACAGATGAGGAATGATTTTGTTAAATCGGAGAAGATTAGGGAAAAGTAATGAAACTGATGATAAAATTGCAAAATAAGCCCTTTAGTGAGAGAATTGAGAGGATAAAGGGAAGATTAGAGGGTGACTTGCTCAAATTTGACTTGAAGGACAGAACCTTCAGTCCAACAAATGCATTGCAAGGTCCAGTGCTTGGAAATGGCAAATAGCCAAGCAATTTTTTCTTTTTTTAACTGTAAGGCCAGACACTCCATGGAACAAGTTATAGGATGTGGCTTCATCAAGATGTGAATTTTTCTTTTTTGGGAATATGTTCTAGTCTGACTACAGAGTAATCCTCTATCTTCTACCTAGGTAGGTTATTATGATAATTCCTTCTGGATTTGTAAGTGTGTACCATAGATAGGATGTAGTTTAACATAAATTTTGAAGTGGCTTGAGTCAGCATTACTGCCAAAAGGAGAAGGTCTGCCCAGCCTTCAGTGTCTGCTGCTTCGTGCTTTTGTGCAGCTGCTCAGTGAAACAGGATAGGGAACCTACCCATGTTAGCAGTAACCGTCTTTTATTTCTGTGACGATCATATCTCAGATCACACCGATGTTTGTGAGAGTGCAAAGATGGGATCAGCATTGGCAGGAGTAAGAGGCAAGAGATTCCTAGCCCTGATGGCAGTGCTAGCTCATTGATATTTATGGTTATGGTCCAGGTGACCGGTATGGGTGTAAGCACAATCCGATTTGAGGCTAGCTGCTGAACATTTGAGTTCCATGGCAATTTGAGCAAGTGTAGATCTGCCACAGTCCCACCCTTCTAATCCGAGCCACATTGTCTTGGTGTCTCCTTCGAGGCAGCGCTGCTGTTAATGTCACAGAGCAGTGAGCCAGCTCAGGCAGCTCATCCCATGGAAAACCAGTTGCTTCTGCTGTCGTCTACAGCAGCTCCTTGAGCTGATGTGATCACTTGAATGCCAAGGCTGATGCAACGACCAAGGACTGCACAGCCAAGATAGCTGGGGGCCATGGCAGCCCTACCTTGTGCTGGCTCGAGTGCTGTGGGACTGCACCCACACAGCGTGTCAGTGGAAATATGCTGTTGCTTGTGATACACCGCGAGCAGATGGCAGTCCGTGTGACAGAAGAGCTGACTGTATCGCTGATTGATGTGGCCATACTGGCTGTAAACTAGCTGGTGCGGAGAGCAATTGCATTGATAGGATGATGGTGTGGGTTTACAGCCTGAGGGTGTCTCTGAGTCTCCAGAAGATTTGTACAGCCCATGCTGAAATCTTTCCTGCCAGTTATTTGCCACTATTTTAATGTCTCTCCTTGGTTGAGGACCTCACTGAGTATGCCCTCTGGATCTTCTGGCATCGAGCACTTCATGAATTCACCCCTTTATTGTTTTTAATTTTCCTAGTTCATCTTTTTAAGTAGCTGCTGCTTCTGTATTTTTCCCCAATTTAATATTTTTCTTCTTTGTATATAATTACTTGGAACAATTCTATTTTTGAATGCTTGTTCATTTATTTTTTTTTTTCTCCGCTAAATTCTGTTTGTATAGGAAATTGTGACTGGTTGTTTCTTGGGGTCTGTGTATAACTTCCTGCAATCATGAAACCCAATAGTACCAGTCAATCTTCCCCTGTCAGATCTTGGCTCACAGTGTAGGCTGCAAATTGAAATTGAGAAGGATTAGTCTGCACATCTCACTTTAGATGAAGAGGAGTGGAAAGGATTTTCTTTCTCTGTGCCCTTCCTGCTCTTTTGTCCCTTAGCTTCTGCATTTCTTGATGCTGAGTTTGCATATGAACTAGAAAAATAGTGTAGCTAGAGCTACGTCATAATACAGTTTACCGTCTGTGACAGCTGCTGTCTAATAGCCATGACTGTCATAAACTATAAAAATAATATCAATAAGTTCAAGGAAGTTATGTTTCTAAAAGTGGAAGAAGGATGCTGGGAACATTATTTAGGCTTCATCTCTCGGAATTCATAGAGAGATAAGGGAGTAGGTAAACTATATAGTTAGGAAGTAGAGATGTTGACTAGAGGACTTGGTAGGACGTTTTCTGTTGATAATATTCATTGCAACCTTTGAAAAGTAACCTTCTCAGGGACTCCTTCAAGACACTGATCATGAAAACAAGATTAGAAAACAATTACATTTCTAGCTCTTCAGACAAGCAATAACTTCACGTGATAAACATCTCCCATGATAAATATTTTTTAAGGAAAACAACCTTTATCTTGTACATTCTGTATATCTTTATGGCATATGGTCAGAAAAAACAATTTTAAAATTCTCTTTTGGCTGTTATGCTCTATATTCTGTTGATTCATCAGTAAGCATATCTTCTGTTTGGTCAGATGTTGTGTTCTGCCATGCTTTTCATTATGCAGTGGAAAATTAAAGGTCATAAATGAATATTGGAAATTTTGGGGAAATAAAAAATAAAGATACTATGTTATTTTTTGTTCTGCATGAGAGAGTTACTTGAGGCAGGGAAAAGTGTAACCTTCTTTACACTTAGACATTTCTTGATTTATTTTCTGCTTTATTAAAAGCAGAAAGAGCTTACAAACTGACCCCGTCTGGTGACACTATGCATTCAGAAGATGCATTCAAATCTTAAATCCTGGCTTAAATTACTGAGCAAGTTCTTGCACATTTTCTGTATTGCTCTGGCACACTGTCTGGAAAATAACACAGTTTTTAGTGTGTAGAAGGTATGTATTTTAGTCAGCACCTCAGCATATGTACAGTTGCAGTTCTGTACTCCAACCTCAGACACAAATTCTGTGTCTACCTTCCAGTTTTTCTAACTCTAAGTTATTATAAAGGCATATTAAAATCTGATTAAAGCCTGCAGTTATGGAGACTGGGTTTCATTCAATTGCCCGTGAGTGTGCATAGATTTGTATTTGTAAATCACTTTCTAAATGATGTGGATTGAAACTAAATACTTAATGTGTTATAAGAAATTATGGAAAACAAGATATATAGAACTAAAGCCATATTTCTTAAAACAGAGTAATCATAGTAGTGGAAGCAAATTAGAGCTGTTGAATAAATGCTGAATGTAATGGGTTGCTCTTAAAAATGTCCACAGTTTGCAGTTTGTTTAGAATTAAATGATAATCTGAGCTTCATAGGCTCTGAAGTGAATAAATAAAGCAGTCATTATAGGAGTTGCAGTGAGCTCTGGGTACACATTAATGTTGCAGATTTTTTAATGGAGAGTAGTGCCATGCTGGGAGCAATTTCATGACAGCTTCAAACAAAACACCCACTGAGGACCTGTTGTCTGAAAGCATTACTCTTTTTTGTCACACATCTTATCTGGAAGGCTCTAAAAGATACTGCAAAGCTATTATAAACAGACTCTTCAGTGTCTGCTTTTATGCCTTAAGTTAAAGCGTGTATCAACTGAGGCAATGAATGTATGCAGATTGCAGGAGGAAATGAAGCAGAATGGGATTTAATCAGGATCATGGTGCACTTTGTAAGAAAAGTGAATCTGTTAGGCATCCAACAGACATCGAATAAACTTATACAGTAGTACATGTATGATTAATTAGTATCCTGATATGTTAGGGGTCATGTTAGTGTAAAATGTGGGCTGTGGTATTGCTGGTACTGTTGCTGTGGCATATCACTTCGATAGTGATGCGTGTGCAGTAGCTAATGAACTAAATGGGATAAAATAAAAAAGAGATAAGTTTGGGGGGTTTTATTAAATATGTTTTTTTCAGCCAGATTATTTCCCATTCTTGTTTGATGGCAGTTACATGAAGAGTTCTGCCACCATCTGTAGGAACAAGTGATGGATGTATGGCAATACTTCCATAAAATTCTAACCTGAGTGATAGGGCATATTCTTTTCTGCCGTCAGCTCTGTATCTTACATTACAATAAGATCTGTCACTTAATACCCGGCAAATTTCGTCTCCTTTTTCATTGATGACTTCAGCCTAATAGAAAGCAACTAAGGTGATACCTGGTAAAAAAATTGCTGTCTTCAAGAGCTTGTTCAGTATGAATTTCAATAACAATGATCAAGTTAATGCTGTTGAAGGCGTTCAAGGTCTGCTGTAGTTGCTTCACAGTCAGTTCACCTCTTTTGTTTCCAGTAAAATGTTGAATCAATACAATAAGATTATTTTGGTCCTACAAAATGTGTGCCAAGGGACCAATCTAACAGTTTGCTAATAATAACACACAAATGACTGTGAGCAAGCATTTCTGAGAGCCAGAATCCTCAACAAAAAACATAAAAAGGGAGAAGCTCACAGCCAGCCACTGAATGAGTGCAGGCTCATCAGATTCCAGCTCTGGTATGTTGCCAGTAATTAAGATGTCAGTTTAAAATAAACTTTACATCAGTCATGAGGGAGACTACAAGTGACTTTTCAAATCTAAATGAAAAGCATGCAAGTGATCTCCTAATTTCTTCTTTTACTTTTGTATTTTGAGAGGAGCTCTAACATCTCACTGCTTCCTCTCTTCAGACTCAATGAGAAGGCAGCCACCGTCTGCTCTTAGCCTTAGTTGTGGAGCCCGTCTCATGCCATATTACCACTGGGTAGCACATTGTAGAGTTTAGTTGGGGAGGTACAGGTAGTAGCTATGAAAAGATTATTCTCTCTTCAGTGAAAGCTTGATTATACTGGAGGCGTATATCCTATTCCCCAAGCAACAGCATGAGACTGGGAGAATAGCTACATGTGTCAGATTGTCTGTAATGGGAAGTCTCTAGAGAATATTTAGCAGCCAGTGACAGAAAAATAAAAATAAGTTCATTGCTACTTCATCTTGATGTGTCAGCTCTGTGTTTTGATCTTTTTGACATGACTTTCAGATTTTTCTTTCCATTTGAGACTGAGTTTGGAATGATGCCTGCCACTTACAGGAATAATATGTCTCCGTTCCCCAATTTCCAGAAATAGAAGTGAGTTTATTCC
>WEIS01072711.1:240-13925 GCA_013389965.1 Todus mexicanus | reverse complement strand
AAATTTTCTGGTAGAGGCCTCAGTATCTCACAGTGACTTCTCAGTTGTGTGGTTCGTAGATGTCTATGTCCTGATCCAGCCCTGGATGATATGTTATCATAAAGACCTTGCAGAGGCCCAGATTAAATTTTCAGTCATGATTACTTGGTGTGATTATTCAGTCAGTGTGATTTTACTTTAGTCACGGAACAAAGAATCCATGTTCCTTTCAAAGCACACATGGCTTATCTACAGCTCAACTTTTGGACATGGACAGGACTGGGTTGGATATGACAGGCTATGGTCAATGGGTTTGATCATCATCCACGCAAACTTGCACATGCATTGCTTGTTGCAATCCTTTTGCCAGTATATCATATTCCTGCGGTTTAGATTTGCTCCAGCACACGCGTCATACCACCAGCCTCCCCCAGCAATGCCATTAAGTTCCAATTTAGCACAATTCTGGAAGAAATTGTCATTGTCTCTGTCCTTGGTGGTGAACTTCTGGTTGTCATGGAGATAAGCATCTGTGTCCAGGGTCAAAGCATTAGTGGCATTGCCTTTGTATAGACCAACCCTGATTCGGTACTGGGACTCTTCATCTTCAATAAGGAATGGTTCATACTGTCCCCATTTGATTTCAGCGTTTAGGTTTACAAGTTTAACTCCAAGTATATATTGCACAGAGCTGCTACTTAACTGATGCATATATTCATTTCCTAACCAGTGGTTTTCATTAACCAAGCCAAATCCATATTTGTAATCCTGCCAGGTCCTATCAAAGTCAACAGTACTATTGGCTGTAATGTGCTGGATTATTGTCCAGCCACCATCCTGCATGTTACAAAAGACAACAATTGGGTCCTCCTTTGGTTGGATGATGTAAAGACCATCTCTGGAATTTCCTCTGGAGTGTTGAAAAGTCTCAAAACAATCCCTCGGATAGTCTGAGTAGGAAAAAAAAAAAAAAAGTAAATTTCTGTTCAAATAGTATATTTTAGATATTTCACTCGCTCCTTTACACTGAGTGAATGATTGCCTTCTAACTGGAAGCTGACTCTGACTTCATCTCAGCTAGTGGGCACCTACTCAGCTAAAGGGGGAAGACTTCAAAGCAGAACATGGAGGAAATGTTCAGAAATTAAAAAAAGGATTAGTTACCCTGTTGCACAACAGAAGTGTGATTTTGCATTTATGACAGAAATCTGATTGAAAAGCCCAAAGGTATGTATAGACTGTTGATTTTCCTCCTATATTCTTCCAGTCTGAGTAGTCAGCAAGTTTGCAATTCCTTGCCATGTGTTGGACCATTGTGTTCATTACTAGAGCTGCCTTATCCTCAACAAATAAATCTAAGTTCTTTTTAGCCAATTTATACTTAAGACATCTGCAACATCCGTGCATTCAATTCCGATACTTATGCCATGTGTTCACTGATAAAAGAGAGATATTATAGCACATTTCTTGCTAATATGAAACTTACAAACATCTGAGGATTTTCTTAGGAACAGTTCATGTCACTCAAACATCAGGCTAAACCTTACCACTGCATTTCCGTGTTGCAGGTAGAACTACAGTGCTAAGCATCAATACCAGGAATATAGGTGAAAGTACTTTGCCACATTATTGCTTATCCAGTAGATTGAGAGGGTGAAAAAAATGGCATATAAGGCTTGGGATGACCCTCTGTAGTTGGCTGAAATATATATACTGTGGATTTTAAATGTAATTTGCTTCTAAGGTAAACTTTTGCTATAGTATAGTGTCAGTTATCTCTGAGACAAAGACATAATGCTCTGCTTTTTACAATTGACTGTGAGACTTCTAAAAGGCAGAATATAATTTATTTAAATATACGTTTATGTATGTATGAATTTGTATGTAGAGAATTCCTCTTTTAGAGAATGACGTTATTTAATGTCTGTTCCATTACTCAGAAACATGTTTATGAGTTGAAGTCACTCATTTCTACATAGAGTTAAAAGGCATGTCATTATGTCATTATACTATGGAATATTTGTAATTTATATTTAATAAAAACTTGACAATTCCAGTATCTCTATGAGAAAAATTCCTACAGATGACCTGTGCTGTAAAATGACAGTTCTTCAGACCTGTCATTTCTGTCCTTACAATAACTGACAGGAATTTAGATACAGTATTTAGAACATAATTGTTTCTTCTGGGAAACAGGGATGATTGAGGAAAAATATGGCAACATGTCTTTTTTTGCCAAAAATTTGCCAAAAAAGAAGGGAAAATGTTCTAAAAATAAAAATGTAAAATAAAAGTTTGAAAAAAACCTCTTCTCTGCCCAAATCACTGACCAGGGAGCCCCTGCTGATCCTTTTAAAACACATTGTTTTTCTTCTCATGAACAGAAGAAGAGTCTGAAAAGGGTCAATCTCATTCTATGGTCTTGTGACCAACAGAACAAAAGTACACTAAACAGGTTAGTTAGTGTGAAAAAATAGTAATTAAAAAGTATGCAACTTTCTGGAAAGAGAAAGGGACCATGAGTGACTATTTTATCTACTGTTTATTACATTTCTTCTCTTCCAGCTGCAAAGTGTTGTAGACTTCAGTAATTCTCATTACTCTGTTAGAAATACTCATCTGGTTCCTGATCTAATTTTACTAATGTCCACTGTCCATCTTTTTCTTATGTCATGTTGTCCTCTAGTTAAAGAGTGCTTCTTATTACAAGAAAGATGGATGTGCTGGAGCATGTCCAAAGAAGGGCCACAAGGATGATCAGAGGGCTGGAGCACCTCTCCTATCAAGACAGACTGAGAGACTTGGAGTTATTCAGTCTGGAGAAGAGAAAGCTCCAAGGAGACCTAACTGTGGCCTTCCAGTATCTTAAGGGGGCCTACACGAAAGCCAGAGAGGGACTTTTCAGGATGTTGGGTAGTGGTAGGACTAGGGGGAATGGAGCAAAACTAGAAGTGGGTAGATTCAGATTAGATGTTAGGACGAAGTTCTTCACCATGAGGGTGGTGAGACACTGGAAGAGGTTGCCCAGGGAGGTGGTAGAAGCCCCATCCCTGGAAGTCATTAAGGCCAGGCTGGATGGGGCTCTGAGCAACCTGCTCTAGTGTGAGGTGTCCCTGCCCATGGCAGGGGTGTTGGAACTAGATGATCTTTGAGGTCCCTTCCAACCCTGACAATTCTATGATTCTATGCTTCTTCCTGGGTAATAAGCCTCGATGTACCATGACGACAGCTATATTTTTAATCAACCTTTGTTTTGTAAGGGCAAATTCTGAGGATAAATAAGTTCTTTTATTATTTAGTGAGATCTTTTCTGTAGTTGTCTGAGCAGTTTTTCTGCACCTCTTCACTGCACATTAATCTCCTAGAATGTGAGTAAAATCTGCATACAGTATTGTAGATGGATTTGCATAGCCTCAGTGAGTCTTCCTAAATCTTCCTAAAAATATCTCTCTTGATATATTCTGGGATTGCATTTTTATTGCCTAGTTTCCTTTAATCTAGATTTTGCCCTTTGTGTCTTTGTAACCAGTAAGGTCCTCATCCTGCAGTAAAACCTAGAATTTTGTACTTTATTTTTCATCCCAGTGGTATTACTTAAGAAGTGATTTTTTTTTTCCTATGTAAGACTTAGATTTTTTGTATTGGCATTTCTCTACTTCAAGTTGTTATTCAATTTTATCAGCATATTCCTATTTCCTGATTTAATATTGTACGAAGTATTGTATCATAGGCTTTGTCAGAGTCCAGATGGACTAAACCTGTTAAATTGTATTATTCATATTAACAGTATTGTGTTAAATAGTCTTTCATATTTGATATTCAAAATTTATTGATACTTCTAAGCCATTCAGGACAGACTTACAGGAGTATATAGGCTTTACAAGGTCTCACTTTTATGCCTTTCATTGCCTAATAGAATCTACAGCCATGAATAGAATACTTTAAATCTCAATACTATCGGCCTGGCATTATTAAATACCAAGAACTGTGTGCATGACTGTATACCCCAGTTGTTAGAATATTCACCTGGCAGATATAGCGTGATGCCAAACCTGATCCCATGATTTTATAGAACGTTTAAGTGATGCATATAGTGACGTTCAAGCTAGTGATACACACAGTGACACTTGTATTTGCCATTCTCAGTGAATATAATTCATGCAAAATAAAACAACTTCTATAGATGGATAATGAGGAAATAATTTACGCTGATCGTTACAGCATTCACTTGGAAAATAAATTTTATAAACCCTCAAGTCCTATCAGTCAGAGGAGGAAAATAAATCAATCCCACTACTCTTTTTGTGTACATGTTATGTAGGATCTACTCTAGTAAATGTATTAGAAAATCTACCAAGCTGGACTTTGCAAGTCAGATAGGCAGAGAGATGTCTCAGTTATAGGTACCAATGGGATTTAGGTATTGAGGTGTCAGATGTAATCTAGATATGATTGTCCTCAGAATAAGTCTTCAAATGCCACAAAATGTTTTTTTACAAATAAAGAAGCCCCAACAAACAAACCCACCTGTTAATTTCCCTTAATTAGATGGCAACTGACCAAAGGTTTTAAAGACTCAGGACTTTGGGGCAGGACATGTTCACATTGCAAAGTATTTCTGCAGGGCTAAGTTTCAAATATGTTGGCTGAAAATGTTACAGCAAAGCAATAAAGTAAAACACAGCATGAATCCAAATCACTCTTTTAACAAGTACCTTTTTCATTGATGTTACCCAGTCTCTCATAGCCTCCTTGGGGGAGGAGGTGTGCATTAGCCAAGACCACTGCCTCTTTGGCACTCACTGACACAGTGCAACATGAGAGCAAGAACAGAATAAATCCTGATGAACTTGTCAACAGCATCTTCCTCCTGAGTCAGTCCTCCTGCAGCAATACGGAGCTGTAACAGAGACTGGAATTGAACATGGAAAGATTTATGACTTCTAGTGTGAAAGAGAAAGGTGTTGAATACCTAGCTTCAATATGGTAAACTTCTGCTAAAACTGGCTTCTCCCATCTTTCAAGGGCTCTCCTTTTCCTGATGTATCACATCCTATTTCTGACTGGTCATTCCTCTGACCTGGAGCACCGTGCTGCAACACTTAGAATGTGTCTCACCTCTGTCACCTTGTGGCATGCCAGGCGATGAAACACAATGCAATTTCATTTGTGACAAAAAGCCATGGAAAGTAATGAAATGACAACAGAAAAAGAACATCTTATAATTATCAGGATTGAATTTTGCTTATTCCCCAGCACAAACTGTAGTGAAACAGAGACACCAATGGTCAAATTGGCAGAAACAGTAACACTGTCTCTGCTGTTTGTCTGTAGTGCAAACAGTACTCAAAGACATGACCTACAGAGTGCTGGAAATATTTCAATGCACTGGAGAACTCACTTCAGCACCTCTGGACTATGCTTTTTATGAATTCCCATCTACAGCTTTAAATAATAAGCTACAGGTTTAAAACAGATTTTTAAAAAATGATCAGTAAACAAAGTAAAAAGATCTTTTCTTCAGCCTCTTCAAAACCTGCAAGGGTTCAATATATTGAATCAAACCAGTTTTGAGACTTATTTGGTCCTCTTTTTGGGGTTACACATCTAATCAATCTTATCCAGCAGAGCAAGAAGGCTTAGGCTATTACTGGACTAAATCCTGGGGTCCTCACTTAGGCAAATCTCAGTTTGACTGAAGGGGAGTTTCTGTATCAATGACAGCTTAGGCTCAATCGGGATAACAAATGTTTCCCATGCACTCAAAGGACACATTTAGTTAAACTCTAAAAGAGCCAAGGTTGGGGTTTTTTTTGTTTTTTTGGTTTTTTTTTCTGACAAAGGCAGAAAAGTAGATCTAGCAAGCAGCTCTTTGGTCAGAGCATATTTCCTGCCAACATCAGCACAAGAATCTACAGAGGCCAGTACCTTTCTTCACAGTGCTTTATGTTGCAACAGAGCCACATCCATTATAAATCTGATGACTTAAGTGGCAGATTCAGCAAACAGTTTTCCAGAGTGAAAAAATATTCAGCACATTTAAAAAAAAAAGCCCAAGATAAATCATTGTAATAAAGTTCAGGTTTGAGAGTTAATTTTTATACCTACCATATGGAAAAGCAGCAAAATAGAATGTTCTACTCTACTGTGGGAAGCAGCAAAGCACAAGCAATCAAAAACCATCACTGTTGATAAACATCTAGTGTCCAGAGAAGATGCTGACACTGGGTGGAGGCCCGGTGATCGGTGTTGTATTGACACTGATGTGATGGGCCAGGTGCGATACCACCTTCCTATTATCACTGNAGGGGATTTATCTCTCACTAAATTTACTCCCCCATTTCACGTAAGATCTTCCTAAAACTATCTGGTAATAATTCTGATTTACTATTGACATACAAGATGCTATTTCAGGCAAAGCTGGTCATTTGACATTGGGATTGCAATAAACTGGAAAACTACTTTCCATGAAACTCAGCACAGGGTTTCTCTTAAAACATGTAAGTTCTGCTGTGCCTGCATTTCCCATTGTCATGTGTCCTTTTCCCTGAAAGCTTCTATTATTGTTGCTATTATTGATTATTATATTATAAATTACTTAAAATCAAAACTTAAGCCACAAGCATCACTAAACTTCAGGAAATCTGTACTTGAATCTGAAGTTATTTGTTTGTCTGATTTGTTTTTCTTTTAGCATTTTTGAGAGAATCAACCCTTTTTCTTCCTTCATATTTATAGATGGAAATTATTTACAGATCCCTTTAATTCCAGAATAGAACTTAGTATTATAAATTTTTAAGAAAGCAACAGAGGAGACCAGCACAAGGCAGACACTTTACCTCTTTCAAGTGAAGCTTCGCAAAGAAAAATGCGCACAAATGAACAAGCTCATTCTCTACAGTTGTACTTTGCCTGCTACTTAAGTCCAGGTGAATAAATCAGCTTCAACACGCTATCTCATGCAGCAAAATTGCATCTTCATTATTTCACACTGTGCTCACTCTGGTGGACTTTGCTCTGACACATTACATTTGCAAGGAAGTACGTATGAATTACAAAGTACAAAGTTCTTCCATAAGGATTAAAACAGCATAGTAACTAAATTTCCCTGATTAATAAATAGACACAGTGATGAAGAACCATAAAGAGCTTTTAGTTCAGAAAATTACTTACATTGCTTAAATGCACGCAGGCAGATGCTCAAATTTACAATGTCATTTTGCATAGATGAATTAACTAGATGCTATACTGCTAGCCAAATTTAAAATTGCACAGAGACAACTTGATTCTTAAGTATTAGGAACAAATCAGCCATAAACCTTGCAGTTACTTCATGTTTTAACGTGAGTGAATCAGAAACAGTGTCTCAGAACTACAAAATTTGGATTAACAAGTTAATTAACAGTAATTCGGGTCAAAACTGTAAAAAATTAGATGAATTAATTGTTGCTATATATCTGAAAGTTGTACTATCTATCTGCATGGCCTTTAGATGATGTCAGATCTAGTAGTTACCCTTTTCAGGATAAGCCAACACTTGATCCAGCCTGCAACTCACTTGAATCAGACTCCATCCCTGAAACAAGCCACAGTTAAAACTGATGGAGCATTTAAGTCCTGTGCAAGCTGCACTTGAGGATACACACTATGCGTATTTTGTCCTTTAATAGTTCATCCTCAGCAAAAGCACAACGTGAGGATTTGTATTTCATGCACAATTAAATAAATACACATAATATGCTTTAGGGAAGATCTGCTGTAACATTTAAAACTCGGTGATATTTCTCTTAATTTTTAGAGTACAAGCAACGCTTTATTATACATGCAGATGGCCACAAGGAGGGACAAATGGAATCTTTTCCCTGAGACTGGTCAGTAACAGAGCTACAGGGAAAAGTTTGAGAACATATTATCTCAGTTTTCAGCATTATGCAGCTCAGGGAATTTCTGATATCTGTATGTTTGACATCTGTAATTTCCAGTTAGATCCAAGATATATAAACCATGGCTAAGGCACGAAAATACTGTATTGTAGCTTATGAAATAATAAAAGTGCTTTGAATAGATATAGATGTTGCAGAAATAGTATGCTAAGGAACGGCAGGAGAAGGTACCTTTCCATTCTGACTATATTGGTATACCCTAGCCAACACTATTGACTTTAGTGGTATTTATTGATGGGTCCCACGTCACCCTGATATAAATTGAGGTAAAGCTCTGTTTTGTGCCTTAGATTCCTACACTTTCCACCACTGTTTATCTCCTCCCCCGTCTTTCCATTTTTCTTTACTTTCTTGATGTTTGCTTCTCTTTGTTGCTTTCCAAACATTCATCAGAGCTGGCAGAGCAGAAGTGAAGTGGGAAGCAGTTAATTAGAAGAGAGAAGAAAGGGCAACAGCATTCAGTCACTCGTGCTCAGAAAAGCAGCTATTTCTGTAGATGAAAACTTTGAAAAACAACAAAAATCATTACATATCTCTCTCTACTCTTGATTATTTTGAGAATAATTTTTCAGCCCTGAAAATTATATCAAGATCCTAAGGTAGGACTACTTTACATTATTATGGTTTGCTCATATACAGATTTCAAAATAACACATTACTATAATGACTTATTGTTAGGCATTAATTAAGACACTTAGATTCACAGCCCTATGACTGCATATTCCTTCTCCACAATATGCTGAAGTTTTAATTTATCCCTCTGGTTCTGCTCAGCTTTAACTGGTAAGCATTCATTTGAATTTTTCCCATGCAGCCTCTCCTACGTGGAAAGTCTCTTTACACGTTCTCTATATTTTAACACCTCATGACACATCCTTGCAAAGGAAAAAAATGACTCTGAAGTTAGCTGCAAAGATAACCTGGCTGCTATATTGCAACTAATCAGACTCTGTGTAAGTGATACTGAAAATATCCTTATCTAACCCATATAATGAAGCCATCAGTTCTAGCAAGGGCAAAGTAGTCTTAATTTAACCTAGTAGTCTCGTTAATTATGTCAATAAGTGCCAGTAAGTATTACAGAATCATTTAGGTTGGAAGAGACCTGCAAGATCATAGAGTGCAACTGTTAACCCAGCAGTGCCAAGTCCACCAGTAAACCATGTCTCTTGGCACCACATCTACATGTCTCTTAAATACCTCCAGGGATGGTGCCTCAACCACTTCCCTGGGCACCCTGGTCTGCTATTTGACAGCCCCTTTGGTGAAATTTTCCTAATATATCCAATCTAAACTTCCTCTGGCACAAGCTGAGGCCATTTCTTCTCGTCCTATCTCTCCTTACTTGGGAGAAGAGACCAATCCCCACCTCGCTACAACTTCCTTTCAGGTAGTTGTAGAGAGCAATAAGGTCTTCCCTAAGCCTCCTTTTCTCCAGGCTAAACAACCCATTTCCTCAGCCAATCCTCGTAAGACTTGTGCTCTAGACTCCTCACCAGCTTTATTGTCCTTCTTTGTGCAGCTCCAGCAGCTCAATGTCCTTGTAGTGTGGGGCCCCAAACTGAAACCAGTATTTGAGGTGCAGCCTCACGAGTGCTGAGTACAGGGGGACGATCCATTCCCTAGTCCTGCTGGCCATATGATTTCTGGTACAAACCAGGATGCTGTTGGATGCGTTGGCCACCTGGGCACATGGCTGGCTTCTGTTGAGCTGGCTGTCAACCAACACCCGCAGATCTTTTTCTGTCGGGCAGTTTCTAGCCACTTTTCTCCAAGCCTGTAGTTTTGCCTGGGGTTGTTGTGACTCAAGTGCAGGACCCAGCACTTGGCCTTGTTGAACCTCATACAATTGGCCTGAGCTCAATGATTCAGCCTGTCCAGATGCCACTGTCAACCATCCGTACCGTCAAGTACATCAAAACTCCTGCCCAACTTGGTGTCATCTGCAAATTTACTGAGGGTGCACTCAATCCTCTCACACAGATCATTCATAAAAATACTAAAAAGAATTGGCTCCAATACTGAGACCTGGGGAGCACCACTTTTGACCAGCTGCCAACTGGATTTAACTCCATTCACCACCACACTTTGGGCCCAGGCATCCAGCCAGATTTTCACCCAGTGAAAAGTACACCCAGCCAAGCCATGAGCAGTCATTTTCTTCAGGAAAATGCTGTGGGAAATGGTTTCAAAAGCTTTTACTAAAGTCTAGGTAGGTAATATCCACAACCTTTCCCTCATTCACTAAGCAGGTCACTTTGTCATAAAAGGAGATCAGGTTAGTCAAGCAGGACCTGCCTTTTATAAACACATGCTTGATTGGGCCTGATCACCTGGTTGTTGTGTTTGTGCTGTGTGATGGCACTCAAGGTGATCTGCTCCAGAACCTTCCGCGGCACCATAGTCAGACTGAGAGGCCGGTAGTTCTCTGGATCCTCTTCCTGACTCTTCTTGTAGATGGGCATCACATTTGCTAATCTCCTGTCAACTGGGACCTCCTCGGTTAGCCAGGACTGCTGATTAACAATGGAAAGTGGCTGAGCGAGCACTTCCACCAGCTCCCTCAGTACCCTTGGCCCCACAGACTTTTGTCTGTCTAGGTGGTGTCGCAGGTTGCGCACTTCCCCTTGGATTATGAGGGCTTCATTCTGCTTCCTGTCCCTGTCTTCCATCTCAGAGGCCTGGATACTCAGAGAACAACTGATCTTACTATTAATGACTGAGGCAAAGAAGATATTAAGTGCCTCAGCCTTTTCCTCATCCTTTGCCCTGCTCATCCAGTAAAGGATGGAGATTCTCCCTTGCCCTCCTTTTGCTGTTAATGTAGTTACAGAAACATTTTTTAGTTTTTATGGCAGTAGTCAGACTAAGTTCTAGCTGGGCTTTCGTACTTTTAATTTTCTCATGCATAGATACAAAAAAGGGCTCACTGAAAGAAAGTGCTTTCCTAAAAGAAGATTTATGGCTACACAGCACAAGTGATTGCTTTGGAGGGGGGAACAAAAACACAAGCCAAATCAAATAAAAAAACCAGGCCATAGAAATACTTCGGCAACTTTAAGTGACTTTGAATTGTTTTGCAACCTTGGCTAAACACACTTGAGTATCTTTGTATAGGATCTGTAACAAAAAACTCGTTCATAACAGTTTTCACTTGTTCTTGAACTTCTGAGATGGCAATGACATATGCAATGTGTGTTTTGTCAGACAACGCAGAAAGCGGTTGTTAACTGCTGAAACACATGACACACAAGACTAGTTTCAATACATCTTCTAAATACCTTTTTACACATTATGTGAGATGAACCATCATTTGCAAAATGAACCAAGGTATATATTTTTGATTGAATGTAAAACAAAACAAAACAAAAGCTTCCTCTTAGAAACATTTGACTTTTCAAATATTCAGCAACTTTTTTTTTCAGATTTCTTTATGAAAATATTCCAAGGGTAAACACTGAAAACATTCTTCATGCCTTTCTGTTGAACCACAGACTAAATTCTAAAGGTGTAGAAACTTTAATGAATTGAAAAGGGTTCACTTTCAACAAAAACACTGAAGTAGGACCTACCTTGAAAAATATATCCAAATCCATCATCATGGAAAACACTGGAAAATAATTGTTTGGTTAGCTGACAGATATGACTAGTGGTAATGAAAGACTCAAGCTACTCTAGTAGTTTTGGAAAAGAGTATGGTAGGATACATCTTGTAAATGACTTCTTTATTCTAAAGGTGGCAGAAATTGCCAGATAAAATAGTTGCAGATGAAAACTGTTGGGAGAGTATTTGTGTGGAGTGCAATTTAGGTGACAGTTATCTTAATATGGTAAGACTTGTGATTCTGAGAAAAGGAAAATTATGTGAAGCATTTTAAGGACAATATATTAACAAACAAACAAACAGGCCAAGAAACTTTGGAAATCATTTTCTATCCTCTCTTCCGAAGAGTCTGAGAGAGAAAGGCTCTTTAAGAAGGCTTGCAATTAAAAAAGGACAAACTATTTCTCATTAAGAAAGACAGGAACCATACTAAGAGCTCAAAAGGTCTGGCTCAAGATTCAAAACGAAGCTGTGCAAATGAGTGGAATAACAGTAGGAGAAAATTAGAGGTTAAGATTAAAAAGGTTACCATTGGCAAGGGACATAAAACCCAGACAAATATCTTCTAAATATGTTAGAAATAAAAAAAAAATCAAACCAAAAACCCCATTATGAAGCGGGAGAGGAGGGCAAATGCAGAAATTTGTTGCAGAATTCGTAACAATGATCAGATAGTCCTAATGAAGGAGTAGGACTGCAGGCCAGATTAGGTGAAAAACATCTCAAAGATGCTGAAGAAGTTAGTGGTAACGAGAAGTTAAATTCTACAGGTACCTTATGAACTAGCAAAAGTCCTCTCTGAACCATTTACCATCCCTTTTAAGAGGTCAGAGAGGTCCCAGAGAACTTCTGTGGCCTCAGAGTAAGAGGTCTATGTTTTAAAAAGAGGAAAAATCTAAGAAAAATAAAGAACTCAGAAAATAAGAGAACTAAAAAACATCAGCGAATGTTAAGGTGATGAAAAACAGCCAGGTTATACTGGTGAAGAAAGAAATCAAAGCAGGCTTGTTCCTCCCTGCTACACATATCCCTCCCTTTCTCAACCTTTGGTCTTTCCTCTAAACTTTCCATAGAAAATTTCACACATCCCCACAGTCCCATTAAAAACACCTCATAACCTTTATACAATTCCAAAATGCTTGTCCCCTTGTGCCCCATAGTGAGTATCCTCAATATGTCACTCTTCAAGAAGTTCTGAACCTCACCAGGCTTTTGTGCTTACCATGATGAATCACATAACCTATCAATAACATTGTGCAATGACCACAACTTGTGACTTGTGACATTCGGACTGGACAATGGGGAAAGCTCGTTCACCAGTACTGCAGCATGGGAACAGCTTTCCCAGATGGGTTTTGAAACCTCTGTGCTTGGAGGTTTTTAATACTGGTTAGACACAGCATGACTGAACTGAACTAGTGCTGATGATAATCCTGCTCAAAGTGAGGCTGACTAAAGATCAGCAAAACAAGCAACACTTTCAGCATCAACTGTCTGGACTTGAGATATAATAAACCTTAAAAGTGTCTAGCACTTCAGGTTTGATCCAGATTTGGTATATTGCAAAATACAATTCAAACTCAGAGTCATATTTTAAACATTACTTACTTAGATATCAGTCAGCTTTCAGGATAATTTCTACCACAAAAAAGACAATTAGTAAAATCAGTAAGATGAAATATTTTCCGTCTCAATGCATCAGTTTTACCTCAAGTATCTGATCAAACACAATTAGCAAACAATATTTGGTAAGTACCTGCACAAATATTTGATTCAACCACCTTTTAGCTCATTATCAGCCCAAAGATTTTTAACAAGCAATGTGCTGATCTTTGATTTGAATTAATGAGCTATACTGTTTAGTTTAAAACATTCTAGCCTAACCTTGTAATAAAGGAATCTAAAAATTATTTTCTCATCTGGGACAAGAAGCAGCTGGTAGCATTGTCATGGCAACTGTTTAATTTCCAAAGAGCGATTCTGTGACTTATATTGCTCTCTAGCAACCTCACAGCTGAAGTAGCACTGCTAAATAAATAAATAAATAGGTAGAATAAAAAAGAGATTTTCATATAGAGTAATATACCATCACAAGAAATGCTTGAAAGGATAAAAAGAATGCTTCAGAACATAAGGCAGGCTTTAAGGCTTTAAATAAA